>JACXGJ010002941.1:0-59150 GCA_016801105.1 Esox niger
CCTCTCGATGACGGTCTCTATTTCTGAGCACTCACAACCATTGGTTTACAATGCGTCCAATAAGAATCATATTATTATTGTATAGGCCGATTGAAGAATCACTCTAACAAGTCGTTGTTTTGATTGGTTCTTATTCAGAAATCGGGGCGTGCATTTTCCGGAAATTTCGTTTCCTTGTCTGTGTCATCATAGGCTATGCGTGTTTGATGGTGCAGTGGCCGTGTATCGAATAGATATTAGCAAACGAAATAGCTACTGTATCTGAATATAAAATCGAATGTTTTGCCAAATAAATCATTGGTTTTATTTTCCAATTCGATGGACTTAATCGTGAACTGATCATTATACGTGATAAAATCGATTTAGCGGATTTGTCTTTTTTGTTTGACCGTTTGTCAGTGACTCCCCCTCTCTAAACAAACGCCTTTGTGGCTATGACTACGGATTTACTATCTGATTTGGATAGTCGTTTCTTCGCTGATAATCTGCTGACAAGCGAAGATTGGGGTGAGAGAATGTGATTGTAATGCATGTTTACTATCTGGACAACATAAATATTGTGTTCCTTACGACGATAGTAACTAACCACCGCGTTAGCTAACATTGTCTGCTAGCCTAGCAAACCACGTCTGTACAGTAATCACCTACGCGTGCAGCTGTCTAAATTGCCAGCTACTGATTCCCTATTCGATCTTTACCCGGTTGACGTAAAATAGGGAACAAAATATGTAAAACAGATTTGAAATATAGACATTTAGAACGAAGCGCAGCTTTGGTTGGTTTGGTTCCTCGCGTGACCACATTGGGCAGTAAACCGGATATGTTATTAAAAGAGTGAGAGGCTTGTATTCTCCGTTTTCATTTTCAACACAAAAAGGCTAGATGAGCGCCTATCAGTCGATTTGGTGTGTATGCTTTATTTGTAAATGAAGCACAAACTTCATGTGATCGCTCAATATTATCCTTTTCTTTTTTTTTTTTTTTTTAAATTTCCCCTTTATGATAAACATGTAAAATAAAATAAATGATTCAGTATGAAATTACGAAATGCTGCAATAATTGGGATGGTATTTAAATTCTGCATATTCTGGCCCTCTGGTTTAATATTAATTTGAATAGCTTAGAATTGCGCTCACCCTTGGCAAGTTTAAATTCAACAGTAATGGGGAACCATTCTCAAACATTGAGAAGCTGAGTATCTGATCCATCTGCCATTGAAGCTGTCTCACCTCCTGTCTGAAACTCTCAAAACTCAGCAATTCATGGTCCGTTGGTAGATCCCTATCAAACCATATAAGGCATCGGAAACCATGCTGGACAAGAGGTCACTATGGTACCGTGATAAGGCTTTGCTACTAGAGCAGCTGATACTGAAGCAACTCAACGTGTTTTTCCCTGTTAATGAGTTATGTTTGCACTAATATGTTGGTCCGTCTGTCTGTCTCAGATGCCTGTCTCTATCAGTGTGAAAGCATGGAGGAGGGTGAGGACATGGAGTACACAAGAGGACTTAAATATGAAACATCGGTATGGAAATTGACTTTCTACTCACAGACACTGGCTTCATGTATCATCCCCAGTTCATTCAAAGCCATCTGTCAAGTGTTTAGTTCTCTAGTTCCCTGTCTTTGCAATGAGGCCCAGTTGTTCTTCATACTGTCAGGCTGTTCTTTGTACAACCCTGTTTCCAAAAGTTGGGACACTGTGTAAAATGTCAATAAAAACAGAGTGCAGTCATCTGCAACTCTATATTCAGGAGAAAATAGTACGAAGACAACATTAAATATTGAAACTGAGACATTTTATTGTTTCTTGATAAATACATGCCCACTTTAAATTTGATGCCAGCAACACTTTTCATGAACTTTTGGAAAGAGGCAACAAATATACTTGACAATTTGGCTAATGCTAATAAACTAAACCTGGTTGAACATCTCACAACAAATTAGGTCAGTTGGCAACAGGTCAGTAACATTGTTGGGTATTTAAAGATCATTCCAGAGAAGATGGGTCTGTCAGATATGAGGTTGGGGAGGGTTTTCCCTCTGTGAAAGACTGCATGGGCAAATAGTGCAACAATTTAAGAATTAGGTTTCTCAATGTCAAAATGCAATGAATTTGGGGATCTCACCATCCACGGTACTTAATATCATAAAACTAATTCAGTGACATTTCTGTATGCATGGGACAAGGCTGAAAACCAATATTGGATGGCCATGATCTGTGTGCCCTCAGACAGGACTGCATTAAAAACAGACCCAATTCTTTAGGGGAAATCACGGCATGGGCTCTGGAACACTTCTGAAAACCACCGTCTATGAACACAGTATGTCACTGCATCCTGAAATGCAAGTTAAATCTCAACCATGCAATGAAGAAACCGTATGTAAAAAAAGGTCCAGAAACGCCAGCGTCTTCTCTGGGCCCAAGCTAATTTAATATGGACTGAGGCAAAGTGGAAAACTGTCCTCTGGTCTGACGAATCATAATTTGAAATTATTTTGGGGAATCATGGATGCCACATCCTCTGGGCTAAAGAAGAGCGAGATCATCCGGCTTGTTATCAGTGCCCAGTTTGAAAGCCGGCATCTGTGATGGGGTGGAATTAGTGCACCTGGCATGGGTGTCTTGCAAATCTGTGAAGGCAACATTAATGCTGAACAATATATACAGGTTTTGTAGCAGCATATGATGCCATCCAGACAGCGTCTGGATATATCAAATATATTAGACATGTTGTCTTTTTACTATTTTCAATTCAATATAGGGATAAATTATTTGCACATCATTGCCATCATCTGTTTTTCTTTGGCATTTTACGCAGCATCCCAACGTCTTTGGAAACAGAGTTTTATATGAAGTAACCAGCACTGTTACCATATGTGCTTACATAATATAGTCCAAGTTTGAGCTCCAGTTAATGTTGTCATTCTAATTTTCAAATCTCCCTTTGACTAGAATTGTACCAAATCTGGGTACGTTAGTAGCATCTCAAATGAGGAAATGACCCATAAACTGTATCCAATGCAATGCAGAAACGAGCATCTCTGTCCACCTTGGAGACAGTGTTTGCTATACCGTCAGTCTGTGTCCTCCTGCTCTGAGGCAAGTGTCATTATAAAGCAGGCAGATGGTGGTTCAGAAGTTTGGTTTGTGCGGTGCCAAAGTCAAATAAAGTAACATGAGTAAGGCTGATAGGGGCTGGCTGATCACAGGACTGAGATCCTGTAGGTGCAACCCATTTGAGAGCATCCCCCCCCAAACCAGTCTGATTGCCTGCTCTTCCTCCCTTCTCCCAGTTTGACAATGATCTTGTGCTGACTCTTGATCCTGACAATCCCACATCACCATGGAGGCACCTGGACGACAACCTTCTTACAGGTATACTAATGAAGTGCAGTAGTACGCTTAAGATTGAAATGTCATATTAGCTGTTGTGGTTGTTATTTGTTAGTTCCACCATAGAACGCCGATAAAGAAAGTGAAATTAAATAGGACTTGGGGTGAAAGAGATCTGGGTGAGAGTTTAAGGACCAAATATCTACTTTGCTGTGTCTGGATTTATATACAGCTTTTGAGCATTTAGACTTAAATGATGCTTCTCTTCCATGGTCATGATCATTACCGCTGTGGACTATTGCACCGGTTTAGTAAGCTGTCATTTTAGCTCAACACGTTGTGACCTTGCTGTCTCTGTTTTAAGGGGACGGGCCCGTATTGAAAGACGAAATGACCATAACACAGCCTTTGCCAGTGGACATGTGTAAGTGTGTCTTGTGTGTGCGAGCGTGCACGTGCGGCATGTGTACATGCGCTCTCGCGTCTCAGTTTCTGAATGTAAAATATTCACTATGTTCTTTGTTGCGTGTGTTTCAGTGTTCCAGGTGAAAGCGGAGCCGCCCTCTCCCGCCTCTTCACTGTCCTCGGACTGCTCTGTGACGTCACTCCCAGATTCCCAGGTCAGTCCATACAGACACCAGAGCCTGTGTCCACAAAGATTCTGATCTAGGATCAGTTTACCCTTCCTCTGAGATGCTGTGGTTTTTAGATGAGCCCCCCACTTCTTGTCATCTTATGCAATATAGACAACAGAGTGGAGGTGTTCCAACACGAAGCAGGGGCCATAACTAAAGAAAGGAAAGCATAGTTGCAAACGATACAGAAGGTTTAAAGAAATGTGCGTTATTTGCAATGTTTGTACTGATCGTCCGTGAGAGGCTATTACCTCTTAAGCTGACAGCCTTGAAGCAGTTTTCTACACTGCTCAAAAAGGAAGGAACCACGTTATCAGTATTAATACATAATCATGTAAGAATATTACGCATAGTCAGTTAAAGTTCTGGAATATCAGTCTTTCTGGTTAGGGAGCATAAGCGATTGTGAATAAATGTCATCTGTTTTGGTGCAAATGAAAGTGACAACAGTTACACTGGAGAGGCAACAAGATAACCCCAAAAAAGGGAATGGTTTTGCAGGTGCTGGCCACAGACAATTTCCTTCTCCTAAGCCTTCCTGACTGATTCTTCTCTAATTTTGGGTTTTGGTGGTGCCCTTCATTACTGGTAGCATGAGGCGGTACCTAGAGCCAATTTAGGTTGCACAGGTAGTCCAGCAATTCCAGGATGGTACATTCATACGTGCTGTTGTAAGAGAGTTTGCTGTGTCCAAGTACAGTCTCTAGAGCATGGCTTAGATACGAGGAGAGCTGGACAGAAACGTAGAAGGGCAGCAGGTCCTGTATCTTCTCTATTGTGCATGGAGGAGCACGGCCAGAGCCCTACACAATGTCCTCAAGCTGGCCACTGGTGTGCCTGTTTCTGACCAAACTAGTGGGACTTGTGCTCACAGCCCAGCACCATGCAGGTTGATTGGCATTTGTCAGAGAACACCAGAAATGGTAGGTCCACCATTGGCACACCGTTCCATTCACAGATGAGAGCAGGTTCACACTGAGAACGTGACAAATGTGGAGCCAGAGTCTGGAGAAGCGATGGTGAACGTTATGTTGCCTGAAACATCGTCCAGCGTGACCGTTTTGGCGGTGGGTCAGGGATGGTCTGGGGCGACATGTCTTTGGAGTGTTGTGCTGTCTGGTACCCAGATGAAATCCTCAGACCCATCGTCAGACCTTATGCTAGTGCAGTTGGCACTGGGGTTTTCCTGGTGCAGGACAATGTCCGGCCTCATGTGGCCAGTGTACGTAGGTTGTTCCTGGATGATGAATGCATTGATGTCATTGACTGGCCCTCATTTTCCCCAGACCTGAATCCATTTGAGAACCTCTGGGATGTTATGCATCGGTTCATCCGATCCCGGCAAGCAGAACCACAGACTGTCCAGGAGCTCACTGATTCCTGTATCCAGGTCTGTGAGATACAGGATGTCTCATCAGGAGCGTGCCAAGATAGTGTATATTGTTCGGAGTATAGATTGGCACGTGGAGGCCATACACATGCCTGAGTGACATGAGTTGCTGTGATGAAATTCACGCAAGTTGGAACAGCCTGTGATGTCGATTTTTGGTGTGGCTTTGAATCCAGCCCTCGATCGGTTGTTGATTTTGGCCCAGCCATTGACTGTTGTTACGTCATTTTGTTCTCAACGGATTACACAATATACAGTACATATTTAGATTTTAGCGTTCTTGTCATTTCTTTTGAGCAGTGTATATATGATAGGGTTTGTGATATTAAGAATGATCTTGTGCTGGTTATCATGGGTGTTAATTGCTTAGTTCTAACTGTATAATGTGTTGTATTGGGCTGTAGTGACGGTAGGGGGCTAGCTTCATCCCCAGGCTGTTGCCCACATCGTGTTTGAGCTTGGCACCACCACTTGAGATTGCCCTGAGCCACCTGGTGCTTTGCAATTGCCTGATACTGTAATAACAAGTTGAATCACGTCACATTTTTTATGAAGAACAAACCTTCATATTAAGCTCTGGCTATAACTGTTGGTATAACATGACCTAATGAACATACAAATAATATTGGGACTGCATTATTCATCTGTAAATAAAAGTAGGTCAATTTTCTGTTTAAATAGCCTAGTTCCTCAGGCTTGAATTTCTGTCAGCTTAAGAGGATGAAGAATTTCAGCATGTATGAAATAAAAAATATGCAGCAGACTTTTTCTATGCTTGCTGTGACAATCTTTATGGAGATATCTACTAAAATCCAAGTAGTCTAATAAAACCTAGATAGGTTATAGTCATATTGATGTATATTCACATTGATGTATATTCACTGATGCAACTTAATAATTTGTGTGTGGTAAGCTTGATACACAGCTCTGGAAAATATTTAAAGACCACTGCACCTTAAAATTAAGAGAACACTGCAAACTGAATGCTCTATTCCTCATTCAAAAGTTCCTTTTCAAATTGTTTGGAAAGTAAAAGGTGCAGTGGTCTCTTATCCGGAGCTGTATCTTATATATACCCTTACATATTTTCGGCCTACATGTGCCCATTTCATGGTGTTTTGTCAGTAATAAAAATATTTCACAAAAAATGTAATTATTGATTAGTTGTAAGACAATGCTGGATTTTCTTTTTGAAAGGTGGAGACAACTGCAGCACTTTCAACATTAACCTTGTCTAAAACAAGAGCCTGCTTCTCAGAGCATAATATTATTTTTGGTGTCATGCAGTATGCTGCGTGTTAAAGTGAAAGGTCTTTTCAAATGCTTACAGTCCAGCATGCTAACCAAGCATTCCTCAAGTTAGTGGTTTGATGGATAGAAACTTAGAGAACAACGCATCCCCAGTTAACCTCAATTTATTGGTATGTTGGCAGTGTACTTCAGACTAATTCAGATTTTTGTATGCTGCCTGTTAAGATTGGTAAAATGTCTTCTCTTTCCTTTTACTAAGATTACATAGATTGCTAACAATTTCTTCTCTTTCCTTTAAGATTACACTTTATTTAAAGTGTACTAGTGTGAATTTGTCATACTATTCTACTTTGCTGTATTCTCTATTTGTCAGAACAGTTTGACACGTGTGTTTTAGAGAGTCTGAGGTATTAAGTGCTACTTCTCACACTTCAGAGCATGTCCTACATTAACCAACATGCAACACAAGCGTGAAACCTTTTTCATGCTTTTGTCTTCACGTCTCCTTCAGGTTACGGTGAAAGGGGAGAACCCTCCTACGCCTCCCTACATGTTTGGAGACGTGCTGTCTCCGCCGCTTGGTACGTGCGAGGTCACTGTGGCGTCCGTGTCCCAGTCCCAGCCGACGACAGCCCACCACGCGGCTGATCCGCCGGCCCAGTCCACAGGCACCGGTACGCACAGCACCAGAAAGACCAGGCCCACCAAGAACGCTTCATATTTCACACCGTGGACGTTTTCATTAAACTAATGTTAGCGGTTACTGGTGGAGGTTTATCGGGTGTGGAAGTGTTTTTTTTCTAACTGTCTGTCAGACGTTGTGCTCTATCTTAACCCCCTTTCTCGTTCCTGCAGTCCAAACCACAGCGACCACTATCAAAGCCACTAGCATCCTGAGCAGTAAGCCTCCCATTCAGCCCAGGCCCATGTGTGTTGCAGCTCTGCCCGTACCACAGGGCCCGAGCCCAGCCAAGGCCCTCATCCTGCATAGCCTGCCCAGCATTGACCAGAACCGGCCAGGTGAGTCTCCAGAACCTACGAAGCGTCGGTAATGTGGCACCTTATTCCGGGCTTGTCTTTTAGTTGTCCATTCAACAGGTGTTTGCATGGCCACAATGCTAATTTACCATTCCTGTGGTGATTGCTGTAAATGACAGTTTTTGTCACTGTTGTTGGTATTCTGGATTGATGGCCAAATGAGTCTTCATTACTGTTCTTTAAGCAGCAGGTTATTATGATAGCAGCACTAAATCAGATTTTAGTTTTCTAAATAAAAGCCATCATTGAAATTTATAAGGCAGTATAGTTAACAATCTTTTATTTTCGGTTATTGTGATAAAGAAAATCTGAACGTTGCCAGCATAATATCCTGCTGCTAAAATAACACAAATGAAGCCTCAGTTGGCCATCGCTAATATTCTGCATATAACTGTGTCTCTTAATGTAACTTATGTAATAGCTGAGTGAATGTGCCTTCTTTTTGCCCCTCAGTGGTGCTTTCCCAGTCGGTCTGTCTGGGGTCGGCTCCGGCCATCGTCAAAATGGAGCCCGTCTCTCCCCCCATGCCCCACTGCCACAGCCCCACGGCCCCGTTCCCCAGCAAACCCATTGTCCCAGCATCTTCTCTGCCCGGGAGCAACTGTCATGACATCGATGTGAGTGTCTGTCAGTCACGTGTCAGTCAGTCAGTGAGTTGGACTTTTTTTCCCCCCTTCAACCATTTCATTGTGTATCCCTGTCAAGCCGATTGATGCAATGCAAATGTGACTTCCATGTGTGATGTCTTGATTTACTGTGCGGTGAGAAACCAGATGTTCCCTCAGAACGGTGCTCAAATCTGCAATTTACTCCTAAGCCTTTTCATGCATGTGTTAAAATAATGCTTTAGTCTAATCTGTTGATGAACATAAATCTGTCTGAGAACACCACAGCCTATTGCCTTCACTGTCAGATCTTACTCCTTTGCTGTCAGCTGTTGTGGAGAGTTCTGCTTTGACTAACTCTCTCCATCCCCCTCCCACCCCCGGCTGTCTGTCTCAGATGAAAGTGATGAAGAGGCAGCAGCGGATGATCAAGAACCGGGAGTCGGCGTGCCAGTCGCGGAAGAAGAAGAAAGAGTACCTGCAGAACCTGGAAGGCCAGCTGAGGGAGGCGCAGCAGGAGAACGAGCGCCTCCGCAGGGAGAACCAGGCCCTGAGGGAGAGGCTTGCTGGGAAAGAGGTACTGTTTTGGGAGGGAGGGTGAGGTAACTAGGGCGTTAACGGCAGAGGTTTGATGATAGTGGATTAACAGAATGACACTGAGGAGGCTGTCCCAGGAGCTCGAGAGCCATTTACACCTCCAGTTAGCAAATGCGGTCGGTGATTACATTACTGTGCCAGAGATGGGTTTGCCTAAGGAGCTCTATAGGCTTCATGCTTTCATTTATTGTTTTCAATCGGAAAGGCTACGGAAGCAGTGTCTAGGGATGGGTTCATGAAGGTCACCGAGCGGTCATGTCTGTGCGGTTAACGCTCTGCTCACTGTTTTCCAGGGAAGTGAGTCAGGCAACAACAAGAGGGCAGTCTGTGTCATGGCCGTGCTGCTCTTCATGACCTTCAGTTTCGGCCCCGTCAGGTAAACCTCGCCGGGTTCATGCCATTCCACGGTCGAGCAAACCCTTTGGTTTTTTAAGGGTCCCGTAGGATTGCTTGTTCAACGAATGGTATTCCTCCAGTATCATAGACAGGAAGCTGGAGACCGGGTTTCAGCAAGAGACGGTTCCTCAGACGAGGAGACATCTCCTGGAGTTTGACACGGCTCAGGAGCACAGCAGAGCGGAGGAGAGGACGGAGCCCGAGGAGGACGGAGGAGAGGACCGGTGGAAGGGAGAAGTCGAGAGGGATTCTGCTGATTCATACCAGTTCAGGTGGGTGGTTCTTAATAAGTCCAATGTGTTGTTCTGTTTATACAGCCCTGCTACGGTGAGGCCATTACACCTGTCTGCTTTCCATTTGGTTCTTCCAGTAACGTTTCTCCCAAGACTGTAAACCGATCCTTTAGACTGCTGATGGACTGGTCTGAAGTTGGCATCCCACCTTATTTTAATAAAGACATTTTAATGTTCACATCTGCTTTTAAACACTTTCATCCTTTGGCGTCACTCTTGTATACCGTAGGATAATGGGATACATTTTAGGATATCAGAAGGATATCGAATCAGTTCATGCCCTCTCTTCTGATCCGTTTTAAAACATTCGGTGGTTTTCAGGAACCTGAGTGACGTGTTCAGCGATGTGAAGGACCTGGTCCTTCAGGACATCGACCGCTACTTCACCTCCAACGACTGCAGGCAGTTCAACCGCTCAGAGTCCCTCAGGTCAGCAGAGCCGATGTCATTGAAAACACGGGCCACCGTCGTTCTGTCCCTCTCTTCTCTCGCCACACAATGCAAATATGCCGTATCTATAGTGCACCTGCGCTCTCAAACGGGACAGTCGCCATATCACATTCAAAGGAGTTGTATTTTAGATCCCCAGAGATCCTGCTGTGTTTGTTGGCATACTTAATTACTTAGGTTTCTGTTCTCGTCTTGACTTCTGCAACTGATACCCCCTCCCCCCAGGCTGGCTGATGAACTACGAGGGTGGGTTCACCGGCACCAGATCGACAGGAAGAAGTCTGGAGGGAAGCCAAAGATGGTGAAAAAAGCCAAAATAGCTCAGGTGCGGTTTTATCTACATCAGTAATTGTTCCTGTTATGATTCAAAACATTTGTGCATCGTGTCATTTTATTTGAATGGTTGAGTTCAGGTGCTCTGTTGTCCGATGACCTAATTTATAATGACGCAAAGCATATGTTTTAGGTAAAATAAACCGCTTCAGTGGTAGGTGGGGTTGGGCTGTCACATCAGAAAATGTGAGCATTTCAGAACCACCCACATCTTGGCAGTGTATTTTTAAATCACATTTCTGCCATTGTAATAGGTTTTATATGGAGCATACATTATAGATCTCGTTGCTATCCTATGAAATGATTTCATCAACAGTGTTCTGACACTAGCTCACTAGCCCACAATGGTTTAGTAAGGTCCTAAGATAAGATGTTATAAATTAATCAGGAATCATATTAATCAAAGTTCAAAAGGTTTATTTGTCATTTGCAATAAGTTATTGCATTGAAATGCTTGGTTTTCATAGGCAAGTCTAATGTGGTTTCTCAAGGAAGTGATGTATTTGTTTTTCTAGAACTGGATACCCCTTTGAAAGAAGTAGGGCAATCTACAATCAGTTTAATTATTTTTTTCTCCTTATGTGTTATAGAGGACATTACAAAATCCGATGTTAGGACTTCCAAAAGAACCCGCTCAGGCCAAAGATTAAGTTTAGAAATCCCGGACAGGTATTTTTGGTTACGCCCGTGTGTCATTGTTATCCCCTTTTGATTTTCTACAGAAAGCCCAGCTGAGGAAGACGAACTTCTCCAGATATCTTCCCGTTCAGAGTCATCGTACCATTGAAAGGTACCATGGAAACACCGTAGACGACCGTTCACGGTAGTCAGCTGACGTCAGCTTTCAAGATAATGTTCATCCTTCAAGTGAACTGTTTAACTTTGCATGTGTCAACTGGGGGGTGGGGTGGGGGACAGGAAGCTAGAACTGGTATTTCTGGTCCGGGCCTAACTTTCATTTTGCTTTATTTCTGTCACAGTCAGTTACAGGTGTTCCCTGCAGGTCCAGAGATCAGCTACAGTGACTTCATGGACGCCATCGACCGGCGTGAGGACACATTCTACGTGGTCTCCTTTAGAAGGGTAAGATATAACAAACATGGCAGATCTTGGTCAACAGTGCAATTCAAACATGTGCTCTCTCTAACCATCCTCTCCCCACAGGATCACCTGCTGTTGCCGGCCATCAGCCACAATAAGACCACACGGCCCAAGATGTCTCTTGTGATGCCGGCCATGTCTGTTAATGGTGAGTCATTCCGTTCTCCAAGCTTGGGAAATGCCAGCTTGGGTCGTGCCTCATTATAGACCCGATGCACATAAGTACGCTTTTAAAACAAAGGTCTCCGAAACCATTTCAGATGCCGTCTTAATCACCAAACAGCGGCGATCCGTGAAAGTGAAAGGTTTTGGGGTGAATGCGGAGGTGTCTCACGTGAAATCGCCCCAAGTCGTGTGTTTTTGTCCCGCCCTTTTAGCCGGTGTGTTCTGTTATACAAAGCCCTCTCCCTCCCTCCCTCTCTCCACAGAGAGCTTATATAACAAGTCCCAGGGGTTCGAGATGATGATGCAGGTGGACTGTGAGGTCATGGACACGCGGATCATCCCCATCAAAGCCTCGGCTGTCCCCCCGTCCCTCCGCGACCCCCCTCCGGCTCCCCCCGCCGCTCACCACCACCATCACCATAGCAACCACACGTCCCTCCGCGGCCGCCACCACCCCCACGCTGGCGGAGGGGCGCCCCCACGGCAACCCTTACCTGTCGGGAGACAGGAGGCCGAATATTTCATCAGCCAGGGGGGCGGGGTTTGAAGTTAGCGGGTGTGAGCGAATGAGGGGCGGGTGGCGGGGTTGGACGACTGGGAGATGGGGTGGAGGAATTATAACAGACAGTGGAAGAGGTGTAGGTAGCAAATCCGTCAGGGAATTACTGAGGCTGTTTGCTAATT
This sequence comes from Esox niger, assembly GCA_016801105.1. Taxonomy (NCBI): domain Eukaryota; kingdom Metazoa; phylum Chordata; class Actinopteri; order Esociformes; family Esocidae; genus Esox; species Esox niger. Next base: position 12,278 of record JACXGJ010002941.1, read on the forward strand.
TATTTAACAAACATAACAATTAAGTTACAGTGCCATGTTTTAAAACATTGTCTTGGCAGCTGCATTTATTTTACTGAAGAGTAACTCCATTTTCCAATAGACCAAGAGAATACCCACCTAAATAAGCAAACCTGCTGTTTTCATTAAGAAAAACATGGAAATAGTTTTTTTGTTTTTATTTAAAGCACCCGATGAGCGCTAATGCACCTGTGACTCTCTGCACATGTACTGGGAGACAGTCCCTGATTGAACATCCATCCATCTGTTTCAACTCCACCCCCTATCATTTATTATCTGTCTGAATAATAAATGAAGCAAACATTTATAAATAAATATGTAAATAAACAAGGAAACCTGAGGCTATGCCAGGGGTGTCCAAACCATTCCACGGAGGGCCGTGTTTCTGCAGGTTTTTGTTTTTTTTGGTTTTACCTATGAATGAGTTCACCCCTAAACAACCAGGTGAAGGTAGAAATGAACCAGTTTGTAACCTAATTAGTCAATAAAGTACAAGGAGAGAGCAAAAACCCCTGGGCTATGCCATTACCTGCACTAAACTCATGCCACTTCACCCACATTAAAAAACAATGCCTCTTAACAAAATTTCTTAATATATACCTTGTTTTTCATCAAACATCGATTTGGCAGTTCACTGCACTTAAATATAGCTCAGAATTAATCACTGAAATGTACAGATATTTACCTAAATAACAAAAATACCAGCAGAAAGTGTCTTAATAGGTTGTTGGGGCATCACACGCTACCCAAGCTGCTTTTAATGTGCCATTGCATAGAAATTCACGTCTGGATCTTTAAGTTCTAGAAAGTGTAATAAGGGTGTCATGCTCTGCACTGAATCCTTCTTTCTGGTGTCCACTAACAGCACCTGTCACAACTGCTGCAACAATTCCCTTAAAGTCATGGCAGCCAAAATAATCAACAGGACCTGTCCAGAAAACAACCCAAAGCATGGTGGAATGTTAATTCCTAATCAATGTGGAAGAACCTGCTTTCAATATAATGTTTTTGATTTTTGGGAGTTACCTGTATTCAGCTAATGTTAGTGGACTGCTCACGGTGTCATTTGAGGGCATTTTCATTTCTAGAGGTTCTGTCTGTATATTTGTGTTTCATTGCTCTATGTTGAAATTCCATTTAGAGGATTCCTACAGTCAATGCAGGTCGGATGCTAGTCGTCAGATTGGTTTTGTTTTTAGTTTAATATAAACATTTATGGATTTGTATTTGAATTATTTAACTTGTGCTTATTGGTTGTATATATCTAATTGTATCTGTTATGTTGTTCCATAAGATGTATACCTGTATTCTGCTCTGGCCTCTAAACAGAGGTATAGAACACTCACCTCAGGGACCATGAGACGTTTCACCATTTTGTTGTAGCCCTGAGCAGGTATACCTGAAGGGCTTGGTGATTAGTTGACGAGTCTAATCTGGTGTTCTTGCTCTAGAATAGATCAAAACATGGTGTGGCTGGGGGTCCCTGAGGAGAAGGTTGAATACCTCGGCTCTAAACCTGTTCATCTTACGGGCACCTACCAGCTGGTCTTTGGCTCCGGAAGTGAGCACAGTAATGCGTAGATGTACATTGAACTCTGTAGGCCTAAATCTGTTTGCATTGAATAACGGTGGCCATGGTGACCATACAATGTGTTGTTTGTATATAGTTGTACATTTCCATCACTTCCTATTTCCAGTTGCACATAACTACTTATATATGTTGCAGCATCAATCTTCATCCACTGTATCTCCATGTGATTATGGAAAATACCAACCGATGTGAGTAGAGAAAAAACATAATTCAAATTTGAGTAGATTGTCAAAGTTATCAATATAGCTGACCTTAACCAGAATTATTGACTCGGAGATCATAGAATTTTTGATGCCTTAAGGTATCTGCAGTAATTACAGGAACTGTTAGCCGTTACCTGCAAGTATAGACACACAGGTAACTTTAAAAAAAAACACTGTCACCCTTTTTTCTGACAAAGATACTTTTTTTTTTATCATTACAGTGACATTTGAAGTCGTTATGTTTAGTTGCGAACTGTCTGTGAAATGCTATGGTTTGTCTTTGTTCTGCTGGAATCACTGCACACACTTTGGCTAGTGTATACTTGAGGCAATATTGATGTTCTTTTGGGAATACCACGCCTTTTTTAAATCATTTTATATAAAAAAGAATTACTATAAAAACTAAATATTGTGAAAAGTATCATCTTTAAAACTTTGATATGAAGCTTTACACATTTGTTAGGGATTGGAGGTTTTGTCAGTGGGGAAATAATGCTTTTTTTCTTAATCTTGAGGTGTCAGATAAGACATTCCCTTCTGCATCTGTTTTATCTTCAAATGCATCCACGTTATATGTACGCAGACACAACAACTCTTAACGCATGAAATTCTGTGGTTACAGTCAGTGATAAGCTGTACATATGGTCTGCCTCTTTTTTTTTTTATTAATGTTCCTAACTTTTTTAAGATTCCCCCCGATTGAGGTTTGAACTGTTGCCTTTGTTGTTTGTAGGAAACATGCTGAATTTTATAAATAAATTGATCTCAAGTGCACTTATGCCTTTTTCTTGAAAGCTAAAGCACAAATTAATATATTATAATATAATATTAATATAGCATTGACCATTGTTGGGAATATACTTGTAAACATTTGTAAAAATGTCCTAGTCATCAGTGAATGGAAATGCTTAACCCTGCACATGGAAAATTACATTATCTCGTCTCGTCAGATAACCCTGTACAAGTTAGCCCTGTTAATCCACTTTAAAAAAGCATTTCCTGTAGCAAGAGCCGCAACTTTTTCTACAATCCAGTAATATACAAAAAGGGTTTGACTGACTTGGCCAGCCGATATTAATATTTAGCCCTATGCAGGCTGAGCTGACCAATTTTTTAGATAATGTTATTGGTTTCTGGAGAAAGTTTTTAATGTTTGCTGATGTTTAAAAGCATGGCTCCAGTGATCATTCAATTATGTTCCGTCAATATGTATTGCAATGCTTCAGTAACCTTAATTTTCTGTATCACACTGAAAGCTCTTCTCATTTGTCAGTTGGTTCCATGATTTGTTTAGTCTGATACAAACATTTAGGAAAATAGCTGCTAACACTGTCTAATGCTAACACTGTCTAATGCTTTTTCATGTTCTTACTACACATTGCCTTTCGTCATTTAAGTCTAGCCATTGCTGTAGCTGGGCAAATACGCAGCAAAAAGTCACATTTTCTTTTCAGTGTGAGGAGAAATTTGCATCAGGGAAATGTGTACGTGTAAAAGGAAAACCTTAAGTCAACAAAGCTTTGTTACGACCGGCAAGATGGTTTTTCAATGCAAAGAAACTGGAACCAAAAGCCCTCAAAGTGCCAAGCTCAGGTGGTTGAATGTTTAGCACAGGACGACAAGGTGAAATAGTAAATTATGCCCAGACGGGACCAAACTGCTGCAGTAAATTCCCTGTTGTAAAACAGAAGGCAGCTGATGGTACAGATAAGAGGTCCGCGTGGTAATCTCCGGAAGGGGCCTCCTACACTCCATGACAAAGTTGACGCTCACACATATATCCTGTTCTTGAGATTGAGAAAGTCAGGATCAGTTACCTTTAAAATAATCCACCTGATTATAAACTTAAGCTTTGCGAGTGTGAGCCAAATTATTATTTTTTTTTGGACGAACATGTCTGCAATGCCAGCGCTGTTCCTCTGTCCCTGTGCAAAGCTCTTAAATAAATCAAGCCCTCGGTCCTCCACAAACCTCTCAAATTCAGATAGGCTTAGATTCAGAAGAAAATGTAAATTGACAAATATCCTGTTTCCCTACAGGTTAATGCCACTGAAAGACTGATATCATGTTTGGCTTCATCTAGCATCTTTCACAGCTAGGGGGCACTTGAGTTCTGTGCATAGTGACTTCTGGGGAAATAATACCCCAAACCTTAATAGTGTGTTTGTAAGACCAAAGACAGACATCTCGATGTTAAACCCATACACGGTCTTAAAATGCACCAGAATATTTAAAGACATGTCTGGTCACTCTGTCTGTGGGGAATAATACTCTAGAAAACATTTACTCATATTTTGGAGGTAATAAAATACTTGGCTCAAAAAACATGGGAATAGAGAGATGACCGTGACCAAATTTCGTCAAGTAAAAGGTTCTAAGTATTTAGCTTTGAGACAGAATCATTCTGAGACACACCCGAACCCTTAGGGACGACACTATGTAAACATGACCGTTCTACCTCCAAGACGTTCCAATGATTCTCCACCATAGAGATGGAAAAAGGTCTCATCTGTTTGTCTGTGCCATTATAGCCCCTGAACCAGCATTGTTATCAAAGGTATGTTTATGTAGCACAAGCCAGAAAAACACTAAGAATGGATGTTTTTAGTGATCTTGGTTTCCCACGAGAACAAAAACTACTGGATATTTTTGATTTTCTAATGTGGGTGGGGTTAAATGAGGATTGTCTGTCATTGACACAGCCTCACTTCAAGGTTCACAAAGTGAGGCATTTCTACAGAAAGGAGGACATAAAAATGAATTGACCTGCTGAGGAACATTCATTTTAAAAGGACTTGGGGAGAAAGGCTGTAAACATTCCCTTCCAAAATGATCATCTAAAAATATCTAATGTTATATTAAAAGTTTTTTAGTAGTCTATCAGTGTTGGAATCGTTATTTCTATGAAGTCAACCTGTGGTTGAAAAGAACTGCTGTAGGTGCTATAGATTCATTTTATCGTCTAGAGCAGTGGTTCCCAACCTTTTCAACTTACTGTACCACCGACCGAATTTTGCTCTGCTTGGAGTACCCCTGATGTACCCCCTCATGTTAATTTCACTAGTAAGCCTATGGTGTCATGAGGGTTTTCAAGTACCCCCTGTGGAGAGGACAAGTACCCCCAGGGGTCCTAGTACCCCTGGTTGGGGACCACTGGTCTAGAGGGCAGCCTTAACCAATTTGTTTTGTCACATGATCCAAGCCTTAAGTCCTACCAGTGCCCATGAAGTCATTGCAGCGTAGATTTCTGTCGGCCAGTTAGCAGTTGTCGATAACTTTTCCTACTGTGGCAGCGAATACATTTTTGAGGGAGGTCAGTGTCTGTAATGCGCGCAGTGTTGTACCGGGGGCTTCGAAAAGCACAGCGGCTGCTGAGGCAGAGGACAGATCATATTAAAGTGATGTGAACCACTGTCAGGCTTAGCTAGGAGAGCCACATCCATTAGATCAAAGAAATACCACCCTATCCCCCTGGTTGAAAGTAAATGCATATGATTTTCCCCCCATTTTAAAATAAAAACATTCCAATTTCTGCATGCTTTATTTATACCGAACAATGCAATTATACACACGTTCTCATGGACTCTGAGAAACAAATATACTCAATGTGAAATTTGTAGAAGATCAAATGTCAGAATAAGTATGACACCCAACCAGGCATTTACAAGTAAACCCATGAAATTGCATTGCCACAAGAAGCAACAAAGATATTGTGATGTCAGAGATGTAAGACTCACGGTCACAGTATCTTTAAATTTGCACAGGTTGGCTGTAAGTGCATGCCATCGTGGGAGCAAAACAGTGGAGAAATTGAGCATCACACTTCAACGTTTCAACAGTCTTGTTGCAATAACCAACTCAGCATGCTATTTTCTTTCAGCATCTATGTTGGAGTCTCACGTCAAATAACTACATTTTAGGAATGTCACACCATATACCCCTTTCTCACACACCGAAAATGCATAATACTTAGAACGCAAATAAGGGTTTTTCCGACAGGGCCTAAACTACTGGGATTCAGATTTGTAAGAGGATTTACATATTGTTTGCCAGCATTCCTATTAATATATTTGACATGTTATTAGCCAGTCATTAACATGTTTGTCCTACCAATAGCCAATCAGGGTGATATCCTAAACACCAGTGCCAACAAAACTTTGTTAAAACTCCAGGGGATAGGTAAAAAAAAGGTAAGTGCCAATGGAATGTCATTTAGTAATATTTGGAGCAGGCCACTACTTCCTAGCCAATCCTGTTCCAGCCATGTTTCCTCCTTGGCTTATATTGTGAATGCGCATTTTACTTGGATAATATAATAAATAGCATAAGTATGCTGTAAGGAGTAAAGTTTGCTTACTATAAGAAACAATCATGGCAGCTAGAGACCAGGAAATTCAAACATTCAGATCCTCCTCTAGTCTACAGCATACACTACGAAAACGGCAAAGTGAAAGAAGACCAACTCTCTATTGCTAGCTACCAGGAACCCTAAGCTAACGTTAGCAAGACAAAGAAGAATGCCGTCGAATTCTTGAGTTGCCACTTTTTTTATACAGGTCTTTCCATTTTTCATTTTTATTTGGAATTAGATTCTCTATTGGACATTGATGTGGAACCGCAAATGTGAGTAATTGCAAAATGCGGAAATTGTTTTTTTACAGAAAAAATCCTACATAGTGAAGCTAAGAAAAAAATCTAAGTTAACCAATCAATTGATTCAACTACAGAACTGTAGCAATTTGGCTATAACATTGACACCATGCAACCAATACTAGGAGCACAGAAACTGAAGGGAAAATCTAAAAGAGATATATATATATATATATATATATATATATATATATATATATATGTGTAGCAGTTGAATAATGTCTGATTGGGACTGAGTACATTATGAATTGAAAAGATGTGACAATTAATTACCTGTGTTGAAAACCAAGGGATTTGAATGTGTCCTAGTTATGAATTAAAACATTTCTGACCTGTTTTTTGGACAGTAATTAATTCATTTGTGGCCCGTGGTTTGGGTCCTAAACGTTAAATTATGTCCCGGGCCCTGTCATTCCTGTCAACATCCCTGACTGTATAATGCATGCTTCAGTTCACTCAGTGCGCTTCTGTCCTCTGGTGCTCTTTATGAAACAGGTCAGATGTAAGTATTTGGCACATGCGCCATCTAGTGAGCAGTTCAATATTTGTTCCCCTCAGTGGGTTCAGTTTTCAAATCTATCATGATTTTTACTATTGTTGATTTTGTTACATCTGAAACACAATTTTGCCTAATTTGGTCAACTGTGTGATATTTCCCGGTTTACTATATCTGTTAAATATAGACTGCCCATGGGAGATGGGGATTAAATTAGTAGAAGAATTGAAGTCAATGATCATTCCTCTCCATTAATTGTATTTCAATGCATTTAATCTGGATATTTTATCCAGATTGATAACTTGGGAAAAACGTGCCCTAAATGATCCAAGGAAGGGTTTTTGGGGTGACAGTCAATTATTTGTCCAAAGTCAATTATATCATTGAGTTCAAGAATCTCTTAGCCTGCCAAGTCCGACAACAAAAAGTTACGGACACTAAGTTATTGTCCACAAAGAAATCTTGGCGGAACGTCTTAAAAAAGGCAGAGGCAGAAAACGTAGACTTTGTTCCTGAGCACTTTGGCAGTGGTGACACATTAGCAGTGTCAAACCAGCAGCAACATCTGAATCTAAAATGGAGAAAGAACAAAAGCAAGAGGAAAGGAAAGGGTTGGAAGAACATCAAAGAACAGGAACTCAAGAGCAGAGTGAAAAAGATAATGAGTCAACTGTCAGGGATGGAAACTCGTTAGTACGTTTGCTACACGTCGTTAATAATACCCATGACATCATTTCCTTATTTCGTGGTTCTAACAAATGATGTCATTTGTAATATATGACTTTCTTGATTTTTATAATGCAGTAATAAGGGTTATTTCTTCCTACTTTAGTAATTTTCTTTCCTTTTGACTTTTTTTTCTGGCACATGGGGAAAAAGAGTAGTTTTTAAATACATTGCTGATGACAAACTCTTATTGTGTGTGCATGGGAACATCTCTGATTTTCTCCTGTGTGCTTTACAACAGTTTCCAGTAATTATTGTATTGCTGCTGAAACAATCTCAGAGGGCTCTTCAAACTCTTCTGATCTCCTCAGTCATACTTACACACACACACAAGTAAGCATGCAAGGAGATAATCGAACTAACACACACACACACACACACTTCAATGAGTAGGACAAATTAGAATTGATTCCCGTCTTTAATTTTCATGCAATTCTCCCTAACATCTGTGAATGATAAAACAACTAAATAAATCGAACGTAGGCGTGCTGATGTCAAGTCAGGATTTGGATGTAAATGACAGAACGGCTGCATTGTGGATGAGGAAGCAACACCGCGGCTGGTAATAGGCAGTGTATAAGTGCTTGCCTCACAAATAGCTTTAATATCAAGGAGGCAATAAAATCCCTCCACCCGGAACAACTTCGCCTTGTTAACACCACCGTCTGGCTGAATACGTGAGAGAATATGCACGTCTTTGTGCATCCAGACCGGTTGTGTGTTCTTGGCATTTACCATTGTGTTATTTGTGTGTGCCCAGGTATGTACATCTGTGTGCTTTCATTTAAATGATCCCCATCTGGCATGAGAGAAGTGTCCAGATATGGACATTACATTATCTCCATGTGGTATAGAGAAGTGTCCTGGACATTACCACCATCTGGTACAAGATAGGTGTCCTGGACATTATCTCTATCTGGTAATGGAAAAGTGTCAGGGAATGGGCCTGGTCTCCATCTGCTGTTTATATTTGTGAGGTATGTATTTACCTATATATCTTACCAACATTCTAACCATGGGGGGGGGGCTAAACAATTATGTATTCACACCATTTTATGCGTTTTTAGCACTTTTGGTGCCGTTTTTATAAGCACAGACAGGAAAGACTCAGAGAGGTATGTTAAGCACTGCGCTCATTTAGCCCATTTTTGACATGCAGGTATTGAATGTTCCGGCCTCTATAATGAATGGCTGCAGTCAGTCTTATACACTAAAGCTACCCGCCCCTGAAATGGACCGACTCCAGTACGTTCATTCAATTGAGCTTCATTACACTTTTATTTGATTGGGTCTGGTTGGCTTGGGCCCCGGCAGTGGAAACTCTCCATTATATAAAACTGTCTTCCTGATTTACGACTGGTGGTCCAACTAGGCCTCCGTGCTCTGATCGTGTGTGAGACGGGCACAAACAGTGCATGTATGTGTAGGTGTGTGTGTTCGTGAGCAGTGCTCATTTGTGTGGAGACACAAATCTCTGGACAGAGCCTAGATTTACGCCACCTTGTCCATGCTGGCGAACGCGATTTACACGGTCTGTGCGTAAGCCAGTAGTATGAGACTCAAAACAGTGCCTTTGCTCACTGTTTATATGTGCGTGGAAATATGTCAGAGCTTTCTATTTAAGTGATGAAAACCTCCTGGGGACATATCACATTGTGGAGATGGACACACAACAACAGACTGATTGCTAACAAATATACAGAGAGTAAAGGGTGGCCAAGGGTTGTCTCGCTGGACTTGTAATTCTCCAGTAATACCAGTAAAATGCTGTTTATTATCTCGTATTTGAACATAAAGCAATTAGAAGCATTTTTAGGACAGCCGTGTTAAAGTTTGCTGATAAATGTCTCCACATGTTTACAGCGACTGTGGAAACCGGGCTCCCACTTGCTTTCTCCCATCACTTTGACATCTCAGGGGATTTTCCCTAATAAACACATTGTATCGGGTGCTTTTTTGCTACACTGGAACACATTTGCATAAACACTGTAATCATGTCACCAGCTCACGGCTAGAAGCCATCCGCGGTCTATTATATAATGTGCTTAAACGAATGTCCATAAATGTTTATTTAACATGCTTGGAATTTATTGGAAAATTGGAGGCGAACTAAAATCTACATGGAGAACTAAAGTGCCTGTTTCAAATACGGTTCTATTGAACACACAAGTAGACCAAACAATATAACTGTTAAAAATAATACACTGTAATAAGTGTAGGATAATGGTTCTCATTAGCGTTGGCTACTCAACCCAGACTGCTTTACAATGGTAAGGCTGCAATGTGCTGGAATCGTGGAAGGTAGCTCACAATCAGCTCTGTGTCAGAAGGCCTTGTGCATCAAATGTCCCAGACGGGCTTTGACCCGTAAATCGGTGTACGGTTTAAGGTTAGTGACCTCTATCTTTCTATGTGTGTGTGTGTGTGTGTGTGCTCATGTGTATGGCAGGTGAATAGTGACTTTAACAAGCTATAGAAACGACCTAACGTGTGTACTACCGCGTATGCGTCTATGTATGCAACTGTGTATACGTGTATACTTGTATGCACCCATGAATCGGCGTTCCTATACCCGTATAGGCGTTGCGTCAGTATACACGTTCCATCAACTGTCATAAACGACCTACCCAGACGACTGAACGCAGTGCGTGAGTGTGTGTGTGTGTGTGTGTGTCTGTGTGTATACCAAAACTATCAACATTTTTAAATCGTCAATAAAAACATTACAATCTAAACAAGTTTAATTTGTTGAAAAGTGAATTTCACAAAGTTGCTGAAATAAGTATCATTTAGTAGTTGTAATATATTATGCCACCATTCACAAGCTTATTACCCTCATATGTTACCAAATTACATTGTTATGTATATTTTTGCCATACTTGGCATATCTATAATATTCATTACTACTACCCTGATTGCTTATAGTTTACGGTACTTTTTATACTGCTGCTTGTGCACAGTGTTTTGTATATTATTGCTTAATTTTTTTGTCTGGCTATATATTTGCTTATTTGTTTTTCTTAATTCTCAATATATAGTTGTCGGCGCCATGTCACTAGAATTTCACTGTGCAGGATGATGCTGTTTTGTTTGGTGCATTTGACAAATATACCTTGAAACTAGTACTGCCACTGTAACTACTCACAAATCTTAGGTGAAAACGTCATTAGGGTTGATTATTTTAAGAAATGTGTTTTCTCTCAGTGTGTTTTTGTCTCATTGGATCTCTCTGTCATTCTCTGTTACCATCAATATACTATTTAAACAAGGCAAACCAAACAAAGTGTTAGAATATTGCCAATGTCAATAACATTCAGTCAAATCCAAAATACAATGCAAGCATGTTGAGTCCTTGAGCAAGGCACTTTACCCTAATTGCTTCTGTATGTCTCTCTGGATATTTAACTAAATTACTAAAACATGAAACAGAAGTGCAGATATGGATCCGTCCAAGAAATTCCCATCTCTGTCACTTCACTGCCCGTACTTTACTTCCTGTATTTTAGACGCATTACGTGCCATCATTTTGTGTTATACCAGTAGGCTGGGGCTGCTGGAGAAGTGAGACATATCGTTAGTTCTGTTTCACGAAGAGTGTGTGAATGTGAGACGAGAGAGATGGAATTTACCCAGAGCTGCTAGGTGCAGGAACCATTTTGGCTGTTTCAGTGACTGCATAGGGAGTATGGCAGTAGGCAGGTGTCCATCTTGGCTCTGGAGCTTCACGTGTTTATGCCTTTCCCTGCTGTGGAAAAAGAACAAGCAGGGGACACAGGGAGGAAGGGAGAGGCCTGTCAGAAGAGGGAAAACCTCTACAAATGTCATTTTGGATCGCAATTCCATACAAACTTACAGGCGAGATGCCCCCTTAGACTATTATGCTGATTTTATTGAACACCGTGAAGAGGCAGGGAGGACTTCAAACAACAAATAGTTGCTTGAAAACCTAACGAAAGCTGTCAATGACAACCAAATGACAGACAAGTGAAAAAGGACACCAGACAGGCAGGAAAATAAAGAAATAATAAAGATTGATTGTTGAGCAAGCTATTGGAACTGCGTATCCATACACTTGGCTTGATTTATGACCTTTAAGTGTTTTGTCACAGATGGAACACTGCTGTCATAGCCATAAGGTACTTTTCTTTTTATGAGAGCGAGTAGGGGGTGGGAAACGATTAGAGGGGATGGAGGGTGTACCAAACTGCAAAATGTCTGCACGTGGAGAAACAGACAGGTGAAATGAAGGAGTTAAGACCCTAAAGAAACAGAATTCAAGATTACACTCAATGAGGGCATTTCACTGGAATCTGGTCCTAAAAATATGATGGTTGTTTTTAAGTAGATGAAAAAGCGACACCAGAAAGACAAAAACGAGAAAAAAGGAGAACAACAGATAGAGTGAGTGTGGACAGGTTTTTGGACCAAGTAATTTAGACAAATTCTGTGTTTTGATCTTAGGATGATTTCTGGAGCTTCAGACAGCATTGTGGAAAGCACAGAGTGGGAGGAAGGGAGGAGGAATGTGGCTAGTAGGCTACAAAGAGCTATGTCACCATCTGAAACCATGACATCCAGCACTTTATTGATTCCATATCTCGTTCTGGGAATGAGACAGCCTTCTGTCACCTCATCAAATCAGACTTCCTGGAATGCGTAAACCAACCACTTTCTAACAATCCAAAATTCTCTCTCTAGATATTAGCTCACACCGAACAAATATGCCACACTTTGACCTTTATATAAAAACCACTGACATTTTGACACATAGAAAGTGTTCAGGAAGGCTATGTCTTCCGGAGTTAATTCATGAGGAAAGCCGAGCAGAGGACATGTTCAAGGAAATGACATTTAATTGTCGGATGTAAACTGCACGATTATGGAGTAAATGCATTAACGAGATAAAACAGATGTTTCTCTGTACAAGCTCCCGTTGATTTGGGGATTATTTTAGGCAAGAAGGATGGTTTCGTAATGTTCCAATCACCAGGCTGAACAGAGCAAAGGTGTCAGTATCAATGCACATATAAAACCAGCACTGTGAACCCAGGGTCTCTGTTTTGGTTACTGTACTGGTTAAATGTGCCATGCTATCAGAAATGTGTGATCCTCACTGCATTCGGAAAATATCCTCAAATGAGCCCTTGGAAATTCAGTGATCTTCTGAGTGAATGTCGATGACGTCATTGTGACAAAGTTTGCCGAAGATAGACTATAAACCAGACTTTAGTTATGGTAACTATACATACTATCTAACATTAATTACTGATTCCAGATTGTTGCTGATTAGAGGGACTAGCAACTGGCCATAATTACAGGATGACCAATTCTTACTTCAACACATTAGAAGGTAAAAACAAAGAAAAAGTTTCCAAAGAACGGAACTGAACCTCCTCACTTACGGGTCAGTGGGGCGTCTGACTCATAGCTACCTAGCCTTGTGGCATGGTCACCCATATGACAGTGCACGGCTGACTGGCGCTGGGAGGGCGGAACTTGCCAGAACAACGGACAATTCACAGCCTGGTTATGCAGATACGACGGCTCCGCTATGTGATGGATGGTACCGTCGGGTTCCAAGGTCAGCAGGGCCACCGCCAAGATACGCATAGGTACATGACATCACGTCAAGTGAATGTGGAAATGGTGGCGTCATTGGACCGCGGAGAGATGATGAATTAGCAACCTGCAAACTAGCCAGCAGGGAAGATGACGGAAAGACGGCATATTAATGTAAATGCCATCACCATGCCTACAGAAGCTCAGTCTGACCCGTGTAAACTCAAGGCTCGCGCAGAGAGAAGGGAGGCGCGGGAGAGGGAGAACGGGACGCTCACCTGGAAACCGTTAACCTGACAGCTGCACCTCTGAGGGGGAGAGGGACTTCAGGGGATGCTCAGTCATGTGTCCCCAATAAAAAGGTTCCCCCATGGCCAGATGTCTTGCACTGATGGGTTTAACAGCTGCCGTAAAATTGGCATCGCTAATGCAACGCAGACACACACAAGTACAAACTTTCCCTTTAAACGTGGCCTCACACACAGACAAAGAACACTAATTGATATATTCAAGACACTACTGTAGGTAGAAGATATCAACCTGTTAATCTCAATTTCATCTGATAATTGCAGCTAACGTTGATTTCCACCCCTCCCTTGCAATGTTGGGATGTAATGGACACTTTCTCATAACACTGTAAAACATAATCTTATAATTCAATCACTACTACAGCAGAACTACAGTTTGATGTTAAGCCAAGGAAACATCCTTGGATGAAGATTAATGTCAGCTATGTTTAGTACGGGTTGGTTTTCCTGTTGTGTTTGAGTGACAGCCATATATAGACAGCTCAGGGTCATTGGTAGCCTGCTCTAAATGCTGCAGTATCTGGCAGAATGTCCTTGACAACAGTAACTAAACAATTATTTTCATAGCTAGGACACAGAAATGCAAAGACACGTAAGACAATAAAAACACATGTACACTTTTAACAAAGGGGTACGAGCAAAACATTCTTGCATGATATATTTTCTAACTTATTTACCTAAATGCTATTACGTGCCAATTATGAAGTATTACATACAGAAAAATATGTGGCGACACTGACACACCTGTTGCGTGTTCTAGACAAGACTAGTCGCTTGAAATTGGCCTTGTTTGAAATTTAACCCACTTCGGGGGTTTATTTGATTTGTTTTCATCTTTCTTTTTGGCCAGCCGTATTAAAGTACCCGAGGAAACTCTGTGTGCTCTAGACTCCTCAGACATGGCCCCTCTGTGGCCCTAGTTTGTGGCAACAGATATTGACTGTTTTGCTAATTAAAATTCCCTAGTAGTGTCAATCAAAGGTTTTCATGTGGAGTTGCTGCAAGTCACCAGATTGAGTTTTGCACGGCAACTTCAGTGAAATGAATATGTTACAGTTCATTGCACCAGGTGAGCCCAAAGACACTCGTGGAACCAACACTAGTGAATACACCCTGATGAATACAAACCGGGCAACAAGGGAAGGTTGAAAAATGAATGAATGATGGAGAGAAGGAAGATGTTGTTTAATGTGCAAATAGCGGGTATTACTTTAACGCCAGAGGACTGGAGTATGGCTCCAAAACAAGCATGGCGACTCTGCTAACCCAACGTTACACATTCAATTGCCCCACTGTGTCTTAAGCCTCTCAATAACTCTAAGTCAACTGCCAGGCAAACAGCCCTCCTCCAAAACACCCGTTTAAATATCTAGTTTGCAACGGTACTTCTTTTTTGTTTTAACTGAACCAGCTCTGATATTTATTTTATGTTTCTGCATCTCTTGATCCCCCCACCTCTGATTTCCCCTCTCTCATACATTCAGCATTTCTCAGATTTTTCAACTCCTTTTTTCTGAATGGTCGGCTTTGAGTTCCTCATTACAATGGTGCCCTTTTACATCCCCGGAGAGACAGAAATGTCTTTTGCAAGAAAATATTCTCTGTCTCCAATTGTCTCCTTGCCAATGCACAACCTCTGCCACCTACATCCTTGTCATTTTCTTTACAATGACAGTTTCAAACTAATATCCATACTGTCATGATGAATAATACTATCTAGTGACCTAGTTGTCCTTTCCCAGAGCATTAGTCAGCCGAAACATAGCCTATTCCTGGCTACAACCAACCACAAAAGCACGCCTAAATCAATGGGAAATGTCTGCCCTTTAAGCTGCTAATATAATGCTTCCTTAAAAGCTGTCCCACTGACAAATCCAAGCTCTGACGTAGACCAGTAAGACATTCCAGGGTGGTCTTCAGAGAGCAAAGAAATGACCGGAAATCTAATTAGGCAAGACATGGACTTTAATTTTCATATGACACCTGTCTTCATGTTGCAGACACATCACTATCTTCATGGTGAAGACACATGCCCAATGCAGATGTGAAACATCTTAAAGAGTATCTAAAATAAGTCAGCAGCAAACTCCTCCAATCCTACGTCACACCACTGTAGCCTATTTATTATTGTATTATTTGTTAATTTAAGCACCGACATGGCTCAGTTACTACACTGAGTTAGGTGTACTTACTAATATTTCATAAGGAATATTTATTACTACTTGTCCCACCTTGCTATCGGTAAGATGGTCTTTAGGCCGGATGTTTTGTAAAAGCATTTTGTGACAACTGCTGAGGTAAAAAGGGATTTATAAAATACATTTGATTGATTGATTTTAATTGCCTAAAATGTAAATGTTGATTCTCACTGCGATCATGGTGGTTCATCACCATCTGGGATGGGTGGTATAGATGTCGAATCGGATTAGCTTAGCTCATTGAGTTCTAGCTACTCCTAGTGGTGTGTTGGGCACCTGCAAGCTCAGTGTTTACAAAGTTTAATAATGATGAAATAAGGCGATAAAAAAGACTTGACCTCATTTTAGAACTCAGAGTGAGTAGCTATGGTCTGTTCATACTTGCAATCACCGATTATGGTAAATAATGTTACGATGTTAAATCCCCACTACAATGTTGATGACTCAAGACTGTCACTTCTTATAAATATTTTCCAACTAACTCAGGTCACTTGTCCTGCAGGCTTTCACATGATGAGCATTTGGCATAAAAACAATGGATTGAGGCTTGTCTTGTAAAGCCTCCATGCACCACACCTCTGTCTTTCCCTCTCTTTCTCCCTCACTCTCCCAGTCTCTCTCTCGCTCTCTCTCTCAGAGGAGTGATACACGTCTCAGGCTGTTGTTTCTTGATGTTCTTCCAGTCACTATTCGGTCTTCTGAAGATAGACATATCAGAAATCCTCACTTAGTGTAACATATAGATTTTACTTGGCTTTCGTTGAGAAGTAATTACTCTGTATGACTTCCCTGAAAAATATTAACAAACACTGTTTGTCAGAAAGCTTTGTTTGAATCTTGAAGCTTGCAGCTTTTTGTAATATCTCTGTGTGTGTGTGTGTGTGTGTGTGTGTGTGTGTGTGTCCGTGCAGTTCACCTACCTGAAGCCATGCTGGTTTAGATTGCATATGGAAAGTCTGAGTTAGGAAAGAGCGGAGGGCGCTTCTATCTCTATATGTGGCCAGGAAGCTCTGACCCTTGAAAGAACCTTGTCTGGTAGTATCTCAGAGGGTAGGAAGGTCATGTCTGTATGTGCTGATGGTTGTCTTTATGTTTTGTTAGAGTTTACACAGGTGCGAGTCCGTGTCTTTCAGAGAAAGGGTTCCAATGCGAAGTTCACAAATATGTGGCGACACAAGGGCCAATCGACCACATCTAGCATACCATCTAGCGCTGGTTTAGAGTTTGGTGAGGTCCGTTTGGTCAGTGGGCTGACCCACCGTGGTGTCAATCAACCGGTAAAGGACTACTGCCAGGGTATTTTATTGGCTCAGGGCCAAACAGCCACATCTTGATACCACCATTAAACATGAAAGAGACATATAAACATGTGATCCCAGGTGATGTAAGACATATGCTATTTACTTGGGACCCCAATGTGGAGAACAACTTGTTGGCTAACTGTTAAGTTGACTATTAAACTTGTGACTTCAAATAGTTATTATTTTATGTGACAGATATGTTTATTAGCATATGCCAAAACGTTTTTTCAATTGTCTCAATTGTATAAACTAACTATAGGAGAGTCCTTAAATCCAAGCATACAAAATATTATCTCAGATTTGCATCACTTTACATCAAACCAAATGTTATACTTCAAAGCAAAGTTAAGCTTTCAACCACAATGGCAGAGTACGATCGTTGACCACCATCTTTCGATGTGCCTCTCATTCCCGACTTTTTATTTGAAACGGCCAAGTCCTTTGCAGTAAGAGGCATGACGTGCAGTGCAGAAATATGTGTGCCGTTAATATTCCTGCCAATCATCACGGCCATGTCTTCGATGGGACACACACTCCTGCATGTATTAGCACCGAGAACTGTATGTTTTCCCTGAAATGTCTGCAATGTGGTTTTATGGGATGGGTAAAAGTGGCTTTTTCATGTGGCCTGAGACTCACTGCAATGGGTAAACATTGTCACATCTACCAGGCCCGAGAAGGCAGGCACTGCTGACCCAAACACTCAAGTCAGCCACAGTTGCAATAGGCCACGAGCCAATAAAGATCAAGCATTTTTACTGCTTTTACAGAACAGGGATCCCAAATGACAAAGATTCCTAAACCTCGTATCCTCACTGTCTGTGCCTTAGCTGCAGCTGATTGTGAAATGCTTCAATCAACCGTGGTAAAAACCTCCAATGACACATGGACCATTTCACAGCAAGAAAACATGCAGAAATCCTCTAAATTATACACACCCTATCTGGTGGTGGTCACACGTGTGACCCACGATCGCCCATGTCGTGGTCCGACCATTCAGGTTTAAACAGAAAGGCTGTTTACCGTGCGTTCCCTCGATAGATTGCCCTGGTCAGTAGTGCTCACACATGCGGTACATTCATCAAAGGCCGGCCTGGATGTTAACTGAACATGAAACGAGCGAAGCAGACTTACCCCCCCATCCATTTACCTCACTGCCTTTCGACAAAGTAAAAACATGCATGGTTTGATTTTTGCCATTAACAGGACCCTGGGGAAATGGGCCTGTGGTGAATGAGCCTGTAGTCAAACATGCTTTGCAAACACAGGAAACGGACTGGTAGTGAGGATGGAAAGAAAGGGCAGACTAACTACTTCGGCTGCTGAAAACACTTAAAGAGAACTACATCAGCGCATTAGGGATGCATTAATTGAAATATTTTGACAGAGAGCAGTCAGAGTTGCTGGAAAACACCAGCAACACCTCCGATTCCTTCCTCATATCCCTGGCTCTCAATTTGGAGGATTTCAGCTTGCGACAGCAGTCTGTCGAGGAAGCTACTTGAGCTTAAACTTTAGTTGAGCTAAACCAGGAATGGTCAATGTTCCCCTTCAGTAAGACACCCACCTGGCTATTTGTAGGTCAAATCATTGACAAAAGTGCTGGATACAATTTGTAAAGTCCATTAAAAAGCCAGGTGTTTCCCCTTTCTCACGCATTCTAAAAGATCAAGTCCTGTCAGACGATCACCGTGAAGACTTGTTGATGCATCTACAGGGAACAACCGTCCCTTTGAGACCAATAACAAACTCAGTTGGATTTTGGCCCTTATTACTAGGTCTGAAACTAGTCAAACGTCTACCTCAGGCCAAACAGGCAGTGGCCTGTAAATGTCTTCAACACTTAACTCATGGACTAAAAGGCATCCATAGGACTCTGAGCTGGAATGGAGTGAATTTGCACCCTATAAACCAGTGGGCCACAGTAGGTAGCCTTCAAAATGTGTTTTTGAGGCTACGTGTCGACCCAATCAATGAATATTAATGTACAGATTCCTTGAGAAATCATTCACGCGGAAAGTGCTGCCATTTGACTGCGGAAAAGCGACGAATGTCAGAGGAACATCTGTAACTATTCTGTTCCAGTCGACCCATTATGAACTGGTTGAATGTATGTGTCTAAATGCATAAGCTTAGGAACTCAGGATGACTTGGGTTAAACTGAACGTCTTTGAATGTAGAAAGGAATTTAAATGACCGATGGTGGTAAATCATGAAATAATGCATCTGCAGTGAAAACATGGAAATACAAGCGCAGCATTTGTTTTTCAGTCTACGCAGGTGGACATAATGTTTCAAAAGGGAAAAGGGGAATTGTATAGGAACAGTTATCATGAGCCATGAGGCTAGGGGTTCTACCAATAATAACGCGCAGGATAATTGTCGGATCAGACTCTGGCTGAGAGCTCTGGGCCAATAACCGACTGGATCCAAATGGATCATATACTGAGCCGAAAAGTTAAAATCTGTGCTTCTGTAAGTTACGCCTTATATGATCCTCTGGCTGTGACCTCACTCTGTTTGAGTGCCTCAGGGGGAGTGTGATATACTAGCCAAATCACAAGCTTATATTAATCCTGGTGCTTGTGTGAAACAAATGTAAGTGAATTTAGCTCTTTGTTATGATGATGCCTAGGATAATGTTAATGTAAAAATTAACAGGGCAAAATACTCTGCTGAGCCAAAAAATGATTACACCTGCCTAATAGTTTGTTGGTTATTCTGCTGAAAGAGGCCACTGATTGTTTGCTTACCATCTAATCTACCCAGACCTTGCTTGTTAGGAGATGATCAGCGTTATTCGCTTCATCTGTGAGGTGAGGTCATAATATTTTGGCTTATTAGGGTTTCTTTTAATATCTGTTCCAAATGATGGAAAAGGCTGAACAGAAGACATTTGGTGGTTCACTATTATCTGAAAAGGTTTTATTTTGTTTAATCTCCCAGTAATCAAGCATTTCCCTGTTAGAATACATCTGTTTGTTACAAAGCATGCAATGAATGTTATGTAATTCTGATTTGACACTTGTTATTGTAGCTTGATATTAAAAATGGTTTAAAATGTTGGATCACAATTCATGTTGTGTAGAGAAGAGGAATGAGGTCCTGATGATGAGTTGACTTCATGTTTGGGAAAAAACAAGGAGTTGCCAGCGTGTGTTTGCATGGGAAAAAAGCTGAGAGAAAAATAAGAGTACAGCCAAATTGTGTTTATGTTGTGAACTCTTCAATATGTCCCTCAACAAAAGATGCCAAGGGGAGCTTTTCCATTAGTCTTTCAGTACTAGAATAAAGCACATGACTACTGTTCTAGAAGAGATCTCAAATTACCACATTTTTTATTAACTTCAACGTATTGAAAATAATTACAGTAGGGATGTGGGATAAACAACATTATTTCTGCACAAAATGTTGTCCCTCCATCCTAAATAAACGTAAACAAAAATTGAGTTGAAGTTGCATGGTTTTCCCAGGAACCCTGCCCTTAGATGCCTGTCACCCTTTGACTGTGTCAGAAGTGGGCTTTGACCACTGAAAGCGGACTCAGCAAATATTATAGTGTCTAGAGGATGGGCAAAATGAGGAGCAGGAAGAGGAAGGATGGTAAAGAGCAAAATGTTGTTCACAATGTTGTTCACTTGTTCACAAAAGCACAGTATAATTTCAGTGTGTTGCTGTGGAAGTGGTGCTTGTGAGCCCAAACGGTTCCATGTGTTGTGTTTACCACTTCAGTCAATTGTATACAACATCACCCATTTCATAACACTTGCCCTAAAAATAAAAATAAGATTAACATATCATAAACACATGTGGTGTTTCTTAGAAATCCGAATTTTCAAGTGGTATGATTCGTTTACACCTTTTCTTACAAATTAAAGATAATTTCAAATATAAACCCAGTACACCTGAACTGACATTCATCAACAGCACAGAATATATTATAGCCACACAGTCTACCGAGAATTCAGTCAAGATACTTATTCTAAGATTTTAAACTTATATCATAATTACAAAAAATGAACAGATCAGTTTAAAAGATATTCAAGATTCGTCCCAGTTGTTGAAAACATCAGAATTCAGATGTTTTCCATCGAAATATACCGCCCAAAAGGGACCTTTAAAGCACATTCAATTACATCAGAGAAAAAGAGGGAGAGGAGTGAGAGAAAGAGAGAAAGTGAGTGAGGGGAAGAGAGAGAGGAAAAATTCTTAAAGTATGAGAAAATGGTACTGCTCTCCTCCCCTCTCTTCTTCTCTCTCTCTCTTTCTCTCTTCCTCTCATATCCCCTTCCCTTTCTCATGGTCAGTCAATCAGAGCGTTCCAAGAGCAGGCAAAGAAGCATTGGACTGAAAGACAGACACCAGTCAGAGAGAGAGGTAGAATTGATCCAGGTAAGCCTCATGCATTTGCACTTTACATTAGCAATAAAGGCTTAAAATATATTGGAATATTGGCAATGCATTTCAGAGATGGGCCATGCGTATCAAAATAAATAAATCAGTAATGATATATCCACAAAGTGCACAGAATGCCATGTATAGTTAAGATGTGGAATGCCTGACTGCATAAGGGCCCGCTTTCCACAGAATCAATACGCCTTGGCCTGTAAACATTTTATTACTCTAGCCTGGGATTGTTTCATAGTATTGGTCTAGACTTTAATAGAAATAATGTGTCACTAGTGCCAATATACATATGCATGCAATCAACAACCATTGTGCAATTTAAGACCACTGTACAAAGGTGTATTTTTATGTTTGTTCATTCTGCATTTGAATGTGAATGTGCAAGAGCAGGAGAGTGGAGGGAGACGGGCTGAGGGAATTGAATGCGTTCACAATTCTGATTGAACACGGGAGAGCTGGAGAGTGGCGCGAGTTGGTTTGAATATGGCTCAAAAACCCAAAGGATGCGACGCCATTGGAAACACTCCAACGTGCATTTGATTTACACATCTGTAGAATTAAATATTTCAAGATATACTGCGTTCTTCTGTGAGAGTGTTAATACCAGCTGTGATAGGTGAACAGTCGGAGGATGTCAGTACTTTGAGTCCACTACTGAGTTACAGGCCAAAATGGAAATCAAAGATTTGGGAACATCAGCTGTCACCCTGCTGCCCATCTCTTAGTGTTGTCAGTAGGTAGAGTGGGAACTATCACTGTAGAAGCTAGGTGCAGTTCAATGTTTTTTCTTCACCTAATCCTCTTCTCCCTCACTCGTGCACTGTGTCTTTCACCATCTGACTGAACTATGACTAAAGCTGGCGTGAGACGTTGGCATTCATGAGATAATATCCAACCGTAAACCCTTAATGGTCTTGAAGAATTAGATTCAGTCAAAGTTCTTCTCTGTCTTGGCACCTAGATTCATTGAAAGTTTTTTCACTATTTTCCGGAACGCACCTTGTTGTAGATTATCTAAATTAACTCCACAGCAACCCTCACGAATTGGTTTTCCTTAAGTAATGCTTATATTATTTGAAAACAATTCTACAACTTACTTTGCTGATAGCTACATCGTAGTTGAGTCAGGTGTCTATACTAGCACTAGGCTGTGTGGATGTCCCACTTGGCTATTTGAAGATGAATGCATTTATTGCAAATTGCTTTGGATAAGAGCATTTGTTTGAATAGCTAACATTTTTCAATCAAGTCAATGTATTCCTGAGGGAAGAATGCCTGTGACTATCCTTATGCTGACACGATGCTTGACCTCAGGCATTTATATGTTGGGAAATGGAGAAACTTGTTGTGGTTACCTCCGCTACTTTGTTTCTTTGTTTCCATTCCTACTGTTTCTCTCACCTCATTTTTATACCTCCATGTATTAATTTATTACCCTCCACTCAAATCCCAAGGTTCTATGACGTTATACCAGGTTGGGAAAGCCAGGGCCTGGTTTATGCATTGGGAGTAATGCTTCACTCCTCTGGTTAGTTGAGCTGTACTGTACGTGCAAGTACATTATTTTAAAATGCATTTACTAGAGTAGACACATATGATGTATTGCAAGTATTTTCAATATTGTATTGCATTTCAAATTGTGATTTTATTGACATTGATGTCTTTAAATAACATTTGAATATTAATGAATATTAATAACTATGATAATATACTTTAATTAGAAAATAATTAATCACCCTGAGAATACATTGAAAACACTTATTGTGTATGTCTCTAAAATCTTTACACACCTGGATTGGGCCAAGTATGAAATAATTCTTTTAAACTTCAGTCAATTTCAAGGTGTGGCTGCTCACATCTAGAAAGCTCAGGTTTTACCATAAATTCTAAAACAGATTTAATTCAAAACTGTAACTTGGTCACCAAAATATTCACAATATTCTTGGTAAGAAAACCTATTGTATATTTGGCCTTGTTTGTTATTGTCCAGCTCAAAAGTTCGCAGGTCTTTGTTGCTGAATCTGTGTTTAAAATGCAATGTAAAAATTGTAAATCCACATTTTACTTGTGAACCAATTTAGGCTTGCCTCAACAAAAGAGGTGAATACTTGTTGTTATTAGTTTGTCAAAATATGTAGAATTTTCTGTGACATATTGATGTATGTCAACTTATGTAGATCGATCACTAAATATAATAATTCAGTTCATTCCAATCACACTCAAAAACATGGGTGTGAAAACTTTACAATTTACTGTCCTGGGTTGAGACGTTAAGCATAAAGATGGAAAGACAGAGAGGAGCTTCGACAAGGCTATTCATCTTCAGGGTTTAAAATCCTAAAATTACAGATGGAGGGAGAAGAGGTTTGGGCTGAAGATAAAACACTGGGCTGCACCAAGGTTTCCTCATTGTGATACACAGCAAGTATGAAATGTACAGTCGCTGAGAGGACTGAGGACATGCTGGATAGTGTTCAGTCAGGTACCAATATACCACAGACAGAGACCTGGGCTTCAGTCCAAACCATCACATTCAATCCCATGCTGGAATGAGGAAAGTGACCATATTGGGTCCCAACAGTAAACCATAGGCATAACCCATCTAAACACAAGCTTAACCAACACTGACTGGGCCTGGAAAAGGGCCCCATGTTTTTAATGGTCTGGTCATGAATGGCAAATTGTTTAAAAGCGTTTTGAGGTTCCACAACTGCATGAAATTGCGTTAGGAAAATAGGCACGCTTGTGACAGAGAATAATGAATTTATCTTCAATACAAATATATCGTAAGTCAACATGCTGTAATGACTGCACCATACACATCAAAGGCTGTTCCTGCTCACCATAGGAACTGTGGTATTTTTTTACTTAGAAGACCTTAGTTGAATTTGTGTTTTTAACTGTCTTGTTTCCAAGGGCAATTCCTGGCATACAGTGAAGAGGAAGGACTTTGAATTTGCTTTAGATTCACATGAATAAGGCAACCCCTTTATGAGGAAATCTCTTGACTTGAAGGCACCTTCACAGAGAAGCGTTCATCCATCTACCCCAACCTTTCCTCGGAAAGTGCAATTTTTCTTGTTTAATATCCGTTTCTCTTCAATCAACAACCACAGAAATTACCTTCCACTTGAAGGCAAATTCCAGCCAAAAATGCTTTTAGTCCCATCCTTTCTCATTCTGATCCTCGCCTGCCCTGCCCTCCAGATCCAGTTGGATTCCCAGAACCTACAGACTGGAGGGCATAGGGGACCCAGGGATACAAAGCCAGAAGATGGCAGGCACCCAGTCAAAGTGATCACAGAGACATGTTTTCAGGGGGACTCATCAGACTCCAGTCCGACCCAGGTCAAGGAGCTGGACCTTGAGCCTGGTTCTCCTTTGGTCCTTACCCATCGGATCCGACTGATTCCTGGGTCGTGTGCAGGTGGGTGCGAGGCCGAATTTGCCTCTCTGCGAGACCGTGTGGAGAGACTGGAAAAGGAGGTGTCTGCCCTGAGGGAGAAGTGTGGAGGGGCAGAGGGGGGCTGCTGCACTTCCCAGCAGAGCAAAGGTACAGTAAGTAGGACTGTTGCCAGGTGACTCACCGAGCAACTGGGCCTGGTTTTGACAATCACACGGCATCCTATAGCTCCTTCCATCTCTATGAATCATCTAACTCATTGTCATTTATACACACAGACAAACAGCTCTCACATTTACTTTAAAAACGATCCATCACTGACCTCAGTTATGACCACATTTGTTACTAACAGGCTACAGCTATGCTCAAATTATATTGTGAATGACCTGAATAATGAGGGCTCTCCAACAGGCAGACCAAAGAGAAAAACTATAGAGCACGATCCAGTTATATCCCGAAGTGATCTCAGACAAATCTCTCAATCTAGCTGTTGATCTTTCTTTCAGTTTGGAACACATTCTGCAACAGCAGGGACAGTTTATCCAGTAATCTGTTCAAAACATCCATTATTCACTACACCACTCTATTTCTGTCCGGACTACTTCTCTAGGTGCTGGATGTACCATCAAGCCGGAGACTGATAGCTGTCTTAACGACTGCAATGATCAGGGACGTTGTGAGGATGGCAAGTGTGTCTGCTTTCCAGGGTTCAGTGGGCCTGACTGCAGTTGGTCTGACTGCCCTGGGAACTGCAATGCTAACGGAAAGTGTGTGAACGGCAACTGTGTGTGTGACCCAGGTTTCACAGAACCAGACTGCTCTTCAGAGTCCTGCCCTGGAAACTGTAATTACAAAGGACGATGTGTCAACAGCCAGTGTGTGTGTGACCCAGGATTCACAGGACCGGACTGCTCTTCAGAGTCCTGTCCGTTTGACTGTAATAACAAGGGACGATGCGTCAACAGCCAGTGTGTGTGTGACCCAGGATTCACAGGACCGGACTGCTCTTCAGAGTCCTGTCCCGGAAACTGCAATAGCAAGGGACGATGTGTCAACAGCCAGTGTGTGTGCGACCCAGGTTTCACCGGACCGGACTGCTCTTCAGAGTCCTGTCCCGGAAACTGTAATAGCAAGGGACGATGTGTCAACAGCCAGTGTGTGTGCGACCCAGGTTTCACCGGACCGGACTGCTCTTCAGAGTCCTGTCCCGGAAACTGTAATAACAAGGGACGATGCGTCAACAGCCAGTGTGTTTGCAACACTGGCTTCACAGGACCAGACTGCTCCACCAAGGCATGCCCTGATAATTGTAAAAACAAGGGAAAGTGTGTGAAAGGCAAATGTGTCTGCGATAGCGGTTTTACAGGGCCAGACTGTTCTACCAAGTCCTGCCCTGGAAACTGCAGAAACCGTGGAAAGTGTGTGAATGGCCAATGTGTCTGCGATAGCGGCTTTACAGGGGCGGACTGTTCTGCCAAAGCATGTCCCAATAACTGCAGCAACAAGGGAAAGTGCGTTAACGGGAAATGTGTATGTGAAGTGGGCTTCACAGGACAGAACTGTGCCACCAAGAGCTGTCCCAATAACTGCAGTAACAAAGGGCGGTGTGTAAAGGGAAGGTGTGTCTGCCAGCGGGGATTTGCCGCGCCAGACTGCAAGCAGTGTGAATCTGGGTTCACTGGAGCAGACTGTGGCACTGGTGAGTTGTCCAAATCTACTTCATAAAACACCTTTCACACTTCATATACCTTTTATATTGTCTGATGACAGAGACTGCACACTCTATTAGCAATAAGGTAGTGCTGATATATCACAGTGTTTAGTCAGTGTGGAATATAGTATGCCCTTCTATCTGGCTGGAAAATCCAGCTGCAAGGCAGAGATGATTATTGGTGTGAACATTGGAGGATGTGTTCAACTCCACCAAACCTGTTGGGTGGTAGCTCTGACAAAGCAAGGCCATAAACGTTTGTAAAGCAAAATAACAAAAAGGTTACACATTAATATAATGATAAAACACTTAAGGCACGCCTGCATTTAAAACTTTATGCAAGATCCTCTTGCCAAGATAACAGCACGGAGGTCTGTTCCTACAATGTTTGATGAGGTGGGAGAACACAATCAAATGGTTGTCATTTTTTGATTTCCGTCTTCTACTCACCACACATGTTTTAAAAGACATTTAGGTGAGGAAACTGAGAGGGCCATGGCAAAAGCCTGATTCTGCAGTTAGTAAGAATTTTGTGTGTGGAGGAATGCTTCGGATCAAAGGAAAATAGCCACAGCATTAGATATCCATCACCATACTTCCCGGTGGGGATTAGATTATTGATTATTCCTCCTATTTCTCCACCTCTGGTGAATGTGGCCATTTTTTCATCTGACCATATAAACTGGTTCTAATTCAAGTTCCAATAAAGTTAAGTGAAGTCTATGCACTAACATTTAGAGAGTTGAGGCTTTCATCTGGATCAGACTTGGAGTTGGTGTCTAATATTTTTTTTGAAGACTTGGTAACCCCACGATTGAACCAACTGTAATTCTCCACCTGTGATCCTTGGAGAATGGGTTACCTCTTGAACCATACGTGCCACCAAGCAAGTTTCCAGGCAGATTGATCACAGCTACAGTTGGTTAAAACTTCTTTAATATTGAGTTACATTTTAGATGCTTATTTTAGGGCATATAGCTATTAATAACCATTACCAAATTCATGAAGGTAAATGTGAACTCTACAGGCTCTTTAAAGAACTTTTAAGCAAACTGAGTTGCAAGAAATGTATATATTCAACCAGCCAAACAATGTCAATTAAATTACAATTAATAAAAAATCAATCAACATTTTGGCAAACACAAAACAGTACACATTAGCTAGCTCTGTAAGACTTGTGAGTATGAGTGCATATTATGTAAATTTAAAACCCTTCAAGCCACTGCAGCACTGAGATGAATTATGATTTTCTTTACCTACCCTGCCTATACTGAAAAAGACAATCAGTTATTCAGCCAATGCATGGAAACATTGCCTGGTACTGTTCCCTTGAACGGGTGGAAGTTAGCCTCTAACCCTCCTTCTCCCTAGCCATGTCTGGTGTGTCCCAACTCAGAACCAAAGACATCACTGAATCCTCAGTCACCCTCTTCTGGACTCCACCTCCTGTCCAGTATGACACCTACCACCTCACTTTCGTCAGCCAGGTACCAACACCCACACACACCATGTGCACAACCTGCAGGGAACTTCCCTAAACGTGTTTAATGTTTTGTGGGCAAATTTCAATTTAAGTGGAAAAGTCATGGAAGTCATGGTGGTGCATTATTTCTATAAAACATCTGAATTTAGTTGTGAGCCACCCACTTTACAAACTCTTTCTAGAAATAAAACATTTTTGAAAGACGAGACAACAACAATGAGACAACCACAGCACCACAGTGAACCAAAGTGTATATTTTCTATGCCAAAGAATGCAAACCGTGCATGAATCAGTCCAAATCGAAATAACCAATTAAGTTATGGATTTGTGTAGGTTAAATAATGCAAACAGGTAAGAAAACAACAAACTTGCATTCCCATGAATTGTTCCTAGTGTAAACAATAAGCTAGATAAATTGTGAATGTGGAGGACTTAAGCACAGGTAATGAGGATGGAAAAGGAAAAGCATTCTTGAAAATATGTCCTTACATACAAAACAAGTCTATATATTTAGTGACTTGATTTGCACTGAACACTCGATGAATATGCCCATAACACAAGATTGATGGCTTTTATCTGGATTGAAATATCTTCACTTTGCCAACAGGAGGATTTCAGTTGAAAGGCTTGTAGCTTTCATATTTTTCAAAAAAGAAATCTAACAATTGACTTTTGAGGGGGAGCACACAATCAGATTACAGTACCCTCAAATAGAAAATGCACAGGTATGGACCTAGCATGGAACAAATTAAACCCCGTGAGATAACAATCAAACACACATGCTACTAATTGTATTCAAAGCTGGCTTTGTACTCGTAGGTTTTAAACATTTCACTGATTTGTACTGCAGAACGATATAGTGTGGTACTGAAGCATAACGTCCTATTGAGTTCAAGTTCAGTTAACATACAGTAGCCTTGCCACTGCAAGTAACAAAAAAGCCTATAGTACATTTCTATGATCTAAAACAATATCTATAATATCCGGGCCATGTGTGAAGTTTTCGAGTGTATAAGTCTCCTGCTGTAATCGTCCCAAATAATCAAACATATGCTCCCAATCTGCACAGAGGGGTTACGTCACACGTACACAATGAAAAACTGGATTGGTACTCATCATGCACATGTTGTTGGCCCTTGCTTTTACAAACACTCTAGGTAAGACATATCTGCAGTGCCTTCAGAAACGATTAATATAATGACATTTTCTCCACATTGTGTTATAGATTTAATATATAATTATTCACAAAAATTTTTGACATTAACCTACACTCAATATACTACAATGACTAAGCAAAAAAAAAATATTTGTGTGTCAAAAACTCATGTACATGTAGTTAGGTCCAGAAATATTTGTACACTGACACAATTTTCCTAATTTTGGCTCTGTATGCCACCACAATGGATTTGAAATGAAACATCCGGACTGCAATTGAAGTGCTGACTTTCAGCTTTAATTCAAGTCACGTTTAAGAATTGTAACCATTACAGTCCCCTTATTTCGGGGGCTCAAATGTACTTGGAGAAATTAACACAGGCATAAACAATGATTTCCTTTTTAATACTTTGTTGAGAATCCTTTGCAGGCAATGACTGCTTGAAGTCTGGAATGCGTGGACATCACCAAACATTGGGTTTTCTCCTATGTGATGCCTTGCCAGGCCTTTAGTGCAGCTGTCTTCAGTTGTTTTTCGTGGGTCTTTCTGCCTTAAGTGTTGTCATCCACAAGTGAAATGCATGCTTTATCGGGTTGAGATCAGGTGATTGACTCAGCCATTGCATAATATTCCACTTCATTCCCTTAAAAAACTCCTGGGTTGCTTTCGCAGTATGTTTTAGTTAATTCTCCATCTGTAAAGTGAAGCACTGTCCAATACATTCTGCTGAATTTGGCTGAACCTGACCAGACAATATATCCCTTTATACATCAGAATTCATCCGGCTGCTTCTATCTTCTGTGACATCATCAATAAACACAAGTGACCCAGTAGCATTGGTAACCATGCCACGCCCATGCCATCACACAGCCTCCACCTGGTTTTACAGATGATGTGGTATGCTTCAGTTCATGAGCTGTTCCAAGCCTTCTTCATACTTTTTCCTTCCCGTCATTCTGGTACAGGTTGATCTTAATTTCATCTGTACAAAGAATGCTGTTTATTTTGATTGGCTTATTTTGATTTTTTGGGGCATTCTAATTTGGCCATTCTATTCTTGAGACTTATGAATGGTTTGCACCTTGTGGTGAAACCTCTGCATTTGCTCTTGTGAGGTCTTCTCTTTATAATAATGATAATGATATTCCTACCTCCTGGACAGTGATCTTCACTTGGCTGGATGTTGTGAAGGGGTTTTCTTTACCATGGAAAGGATCATACAAGCATCCACCACTGTTGTCTTTTCCATGGATGTTCAGGCCTATTAGTGTCACAGAGATCACAGGTGTGTTTTTTCTTTCTCTGAATGTACCAAACTGTTAATTTGCCCACTTCTAATGTTCCTGCTATCGCTGATGGAATTTTTGATTGCAGCCTAAGGATGGCCTGTTTCACTTCCATTGAGAGCTACTTAGACCGCATGTTGTGGGTTCACAGCAACAGCTTCCAAATCTGAATGCCACACCTGGAATAGCACACACATGTCCATGAAATAGCTTTTGCGCAAATTGTCCAATTACTTTTGGTCCCTTTGAAAAAGGGGCTACATATCAAAGATGTAATTCCTAAACACTTCCTCCTATTTGGATGTGAATACCCCCCCATTAAAGCTGACAGACTGCAATTTAAGAACATGTTCATTATTGAACTGTAACTTGAAAATACTTTGGCAAACAGCCAAAAGAACAAAACTTGTGTCAGTGTCCAACTATAAGTATTCAGAAACTTTATTCAGTATTTATTAGCTAGGCTTTTGGCAGCAACAGCTCTGAGTTTTCTTGGATATGTCTCTACAAGCTATGCACACCCAGATTACGGGAGTTTTTCCCACTCCCACATGTAGATCCTTTCAAACTCAGATTGGATGGGGAGCGTCGGTGAGCTGTGATCTTCGGGACTACCCACAGATGTTCAACAGGGTTCAAGTCTGGGCTTTGGCTGGTTCACTCAAGGACATTCAGATGTGTGCTAAAGCCCCTCAAGCACTGTCTTGTGTGCTTTGGGTTGTTGTCATGCTGAAAGATTCATCTTTGACTCGGTCCGATGACCTGGATCAGGTTTTCTAAGATGCTCTGCATTCAGGCCTAGTAGTTTGATTTTGGTCTCATCAGACCAGAAAATTATTGTTATTATGCTCTACAGAATCCTTCAAGCATCATTTCATATGCTTTTCAATCAGGAGAGGCCTCCTTAAAGCCTCCTCTACCATAAAGGCCTGATTTATGGAATGCTGTCCTCCCATGTCTGCAGAAAAACTCTTAGCGTGGCCATTGGGATCTTGGTAGCTTCTTAAACCAGCCATGGCTTTTTGCTAAGCCTGGGGAATGCCAATAGAATTTTTGTTACAAATGGGTGGGCAAGTCTTTTCAGGACCTTTCAGCACATCACGAAACACATTAACCCAGTTTAATCAATTGGTTGGCCTAATGCCGCAAAACACCTTAACACAAGCACATACATTGCTTGGGATGGGCGTATACAGGTGCTCCCAAGAATAATGCCTTCATTACAACATTAGCTAGCTAAATGAAGATGGCAGCAAATCCGCCAAATAAAACCCCACCAAAATCTTTGGATGTATATCGTGTTTGTGGTGAACCATATCAGTTTTTGAGAAACGAACAACCTTTTCTTAATTCCTTGTTATTGTGACCGGACAACACACTTGCTTTAGAAGATATAATAGGCCGGTAATGTTGAATGATGGGTTTTCTAAAGCAGTGTGCCTCCTGTCGTAATCTTCTGCCCAAATTTAACTAAATATATAAGAAATGTGGATGAGATAGTAAGAATTTGATGATTCTGAAAGAGGTACTTTCAATTCCCAGATGTACCAAAAGATTTTCACCTAATGAATGATAGCCAATAAGAAGGCATGCCAAAGCATCTCTTTTTTCAGAACAGCATTTAAGCAGAGGTGTAATGTCTTTATTGACTCTATGTTATGAATTGAGCACAGTTCTTCCAAAACAGAATCCAATTTAGCTTATTTTCGGATATGTTGCAACCTAGTTCCAAACTAAAAACTATCAGGAAATGTGTTTATATCCAGTTTAAAAAAAATGTTAAACCACTCTAAGCCCACCTTCAACAAGCCTGTGAAGTTTTCTTTATACTAACTTCCAATAGAAATCTTGTTGCTGAGAGTCAGCACCTTTCCAGACCTCCAAGTAGACCAGGCGAGATTTGAGGTGTGACCTTGCAAGAATAGGTTCTTGGTCACTTCCCAGCCTAAGGCCATTCTTGCCTGGTTTCTTAGTATGCTCATGAAATAATATTGGTGGATTCATTTCAAATTCAACATTATGAGGACTTGGGAAATTCTAACTATATAGAAACCTTCCCCACAACAATGCCTAAAAAATTTGTATCTCGGAGGTCAACAGAGATTCAACATGGAGGTCAACATGCCTTCATGGGACTATATGTAGATGTGTGTGTGTGCCTTTCTAATTTGCTCCAATCAGTTGAATTTAGCAAAGTTGGACTCCAATCAAAGTTCATGAGACATCTCATGATTGGTCATTATTGGGTATTGGTTGCATATAGAAGGCACCATTGTTTTTAATCAATAAAAAATTCTATAAAAAAGTCTATAACACAACAAAATGTGGAGAAAGGGAATTGGTCTAAAAACATTAGAAACCACCAATGTGGGTAATCTACAACAGTGACACAACAGAAAGTCTTTAATGACTAACAAAATGACCAAAGGAAAATATGGCTCAAATCCCAGGCCCCTCTTTTTTTCTACTTAACATGAGTCAAAGTATGGGATAGTCATTCTTCATTTAAGGATGCCAGAATAGGGCACCACACTGTTAAATGTAATAGAGAGGATTCAGTGTTAGTAAGGAAATGGAGCAAGGGACACAGGCGCAAAGAGGATAGATAATGAAGGTTGTGGACAATGAGCAATGGAGAAAGTCATAGCAGCGACCATTAGGGAAAGGGAAGTATAGTGGAAGATAGAAAGAGGTGGCAGCAGGGGAGAGGAAAAGATGCAGATGTGGGATGCTTGTTGCTAGGGCAGCCATAAACACTGTCAAAAACATGGCCCATGCCAGACAAATGACATCACTAGTCGGCAGCTGTGACACACAGCGGAAGAGAATGAATGAGGGAGATACACAATCCTCTCTCATGTTTACAGACAAACAACACAAACGAACTAAACAGGCCACGAGCCCCACAATGTGAAATATAAAGAACACGCTAATCTCTGGAAATGTGTCCATCGGGGAAAAGAACAGGAGAACTAGAGCGCGACACATTGACACTGTTCTGAGATTATCTTAACTAAATCAGTGCTGTGCAACCTGGCAACCCATCTGGGTCCCATTTCACATTATGAAAAAAATATATTACACAATGGAGAAAAACCTGGAATGCACCACCAACTTGGAGTAATTGAGTAAAACCTGAACCTATTGCTGTTAAATTAATGGAAATACTGACGCTTTCCAATGCATAGATTTAGGAATAACAATATTATTTAAGTTTTAGTAGCATGTTTTACATTGATTTCTGAAATGATCCTGTACAATATGATCTTTGTTCACCCACGTTTAGTTTGACTCAATCCTGTCAGTCTTGTCTGATGCATTGCAAGGGACTGACAAATTTTGGTTGATTGCTATTGGTTGAACCTATGTGACTGGATGCATTAATGATCCAAGTTTTGTCAAACATAGGCCAGTGGTGACTTGGATATCATGTGTGATAAAGAGTACATACAAATGAATGGATACAGATAGGTATTCCATGGGGACAACAAAGTGCAAAGTCACAGGCTTGGTATAGTGTTGGAACCAAATACTTAAAACAATGTTGATTCACTACGTATGTAAATTCAGCCAGTTTCAATAAAGGAACTAGATACATAAAGTGCCTTATTTCTATACAGTAAAAACATATGTATAAAAAACAAAAAAACGAATGGACTGTACATTTCTTCATGTATGGCATTTATAACATTTCCTGCAGGTGTTTTTATACGATATCGCATGAGCATCTGCCAAATGTCTTATGAGTGATGGAAATTTCATCGATAGACACTCAAAGGAGTAAGACAGAGACAAAATTCTCTTGGCACAATTAGCAGTTTATTTGCAAATAGAGAGACGTGTCAAATGCTTACAGAATAATCATTAGAGGAGCCTCTAAAGTAAATTACATGTACAGCTCTTATTTATTATAGTTCAAAGGGGTGTGGCAAGATGCCACCCATCAATCTTAGGTCACACAGGTGGGAGGGTTGTCCCCCCCTCTTATCCTTCCTGCCATAATGTTCACAGTTGTTTTTACCTAAAGGGCCAACTGCCCCTACTGTCCCCCACAATCACATTCCTAAGGAACAAAGGACAGATACCCTTAATGGTTTAGCCAGTTGAGCAGATGGTCAGAGAACCTAATGATTCTCTGAAATAATACTGATG
Source organism: Esox niger (assembly GCA_016801105.1). Classification (NCBI taxonomy): domain Eukaryota; kingdom Metazoa; phylum Chordata; class Actinopteri; order Esociformes; family Esocidae; genus Esox; species Esox niger. Next base: position 46,926 of record JACXGJ010002941.1, read on the forward strand.
CATGTCACAACCAAAGACCTGAGTTACATACCAGGCAATAGATAAGCAAACATGTCTCCAAAATACATTAGTTAAGAAATTGCCACAACATATGTCATATAGATTAAACATGTGCCTGTTATAGACCCACATTGTGGTCTATACATTCATGCATATTTTGAGTCTTGACAATGTTTGCAACCCCACCCATTTGAATGTTTGTCAGTAGTGGCCATTTCATTTTAGGTACTAAAATGAAGAATCACTCAAACACATTGTGCAATATGTACATGATTTAGGCTTCCCTTCACTCCTGACAATGTTCCATTCAATGACAATAAGAAATATTCCCATAACATGACGCTTCCACTACCATACTTCGCAGTAGGGATGTTGTATGTAGGCATATTAATCAAAAGTGCAAATATTACATTTATAATTTTCTGTGCCACAGAAAGAGGGCAATCAACAGATAACATCCCAAGTTGGAGGCACGCTCACCACCTACACTCAAACAGGCCTGGCGGCTGGGCAGGATTACACAGTGACAATCAAGGGAGAAATAGATGGGAGAATGGGTGCCAACAGCACAGCAGATTTCACCACTCGTGAGTCAGGAAACTGCATATCACCCTCATAATTATCTGCCACTTTGATTATTTAAGATATATAAATGCTAATAAGATGTGTTACTGCTTTCCTCCCATTTACCACCCAGTTATCTCGGGTCCCACAAACCTTCAAGTTGTCAAGACAAGCACGACGTCCGCAGTCGTACAATGGGAACAATCGCATGGAGACATTGACAGGTATCGCTTAAGTGTTGAACCCTATCAGAAAGACGGAAATGCCAAAGGTAAACAAGAGTTAACTCTGCCTCCTGAGCGGGATTCGGCCCAGATTGATGGTTTGGACCCAGGACATTTGTATGACATCACACTGGTGGCAGAAAAAGGCAAAATCAAGAGCAAGCCGGCAACAGTCCAAGTCACTCCTGGTGAGTTTTACTGGATGAGGGGGCTGCTTCTTTTAATCATTACTTTGCATATCAAAAGATTCAGGGACTGGATTGTATATTAAGCAATACTGAATGTCCAGAGTGACTTAGAGGAGCAATTAAGGTTAAGAGCCTTGCTCGTGTGCAAACGAATGGATTTTACCATGTAATTTCAGAGTTGCACAAATATACAGTCATGAAACAACAAAGAAATTGTGAACTAAGCATAAGGAGCAGGAAAGAAAAAGTCATTGTTTAGAGAGAAAGAGCGAGAAATCTTTTAAAACGATTGGATTCCCTGGCAATGTGAATATAGCAGGGCCATTCCTGGTCTTGTGAAGCGTAATCCCACTGAAGTTGAAATCTCTGGAAACGTCATTATTCAATAGAGCAGAAAATTGGAAAGGATTTTAAAATGTTTCATTGAAATCTATTTAAGCACAATATAAAATTGCATCTGGAACTAAACCGATCTCCCTTCTTGAAATATATTTAGTTTTTTCTTTCAGCAATGGTGATGATTAATGTTGCTCTCTTTTTCAGTAGCAGAACAGACCTAACTCATAACATTGAATATTTCAGCACCCGAACAATGGAAGGTTGTTTTGATGACTAAATGTAATAATATTTTCACCTTTTCCTGCAGGTTTGTAAAGCACAAATGACAACTATTTACTCCAATAATGAAAATGTGGGTGCTGTTGTGAAACATAATTCAGTGTTTAAAGATAATATGTGATTTCGCCATTTAGATCTAACAATGTTTCTCCCTCCTGTAGCTAGATCAAGAAAACACAGTGTTGTCTTTGATTCTTAATGATCACTTCACGCCTCTAGGAAAATCCACAAACACAATGTCCAGGGAGGTAATAGAAACTGCGACCGCACACATAGCAACAGGAGTAGAAATCCATGAGGGAGAAGCAGAAGGCAATACAAAGCCTATGGGGGCTAACATGAAGAGCACAGGTGAGGGGCCAGAGATGACAAAGACTACACAAGGACCAGGCTCTGGAACAGTTTATGGCACCAACAGAACCAAAGAGAATCCTTCCAGTTCAGCCAGTACAAGACTGCTTGTCAACAAAAAAGAAACGGTTGTACCTAAAATAAATGGTAAAATAACTTTCAAAAGGCGACCACAAATTGGAGACTCAATCCGCTTTAACGGTACAAGAGCTATCCAAGGTGTGAGAAGAGTGGGTCAGAGTCTCCTACAAAAGCAGAAAAGCAGAAATCCAATACAGGGCATCAAAAAGACTGTAGATGTTGACTCTAAACCAAGAAACGAATTTGCTGGTGACAAGACTAGAGCAATGACTGTTAAAGACACAAAACTAGAGACAAGTCTTCGTGGAGAAAATAGTGGAACTTTGACCGAGACATATCCTGCTGTAATCCTTCCTGAAATTCCTCACATAAAGGACCTATCAGACACCAAAAATGGTAGAGAGACCAAAATAAATGGACCAGGACCAGGGAGAGAGGGCTTGGAACATACAATCCCTGGTCACTTAAATCCAACTCTCTTTTCACCTTCATCAGAACCACCAACTTCCTACAAGCCACAGCCTACTTCAGCTTCTCCAAAACCTGATAAATCAAAGGCTGGTAAGGCATTGTCTGTATCCCCTGCCCGTTTCTCAACCCAGTATCCAGATGCTCAGCCAAAGAAGCCACTAACGTCCTCCAGTGAATCAGAAGAAAGTGGCAAAGAAGACTATTCAGCTTCTGTCAATTCAGAGAAATTGCACTCCACTAAAGATAGTGCTGCCATGGTAGTGGATGGTCTTGACAGATACAGAGACATGATTACTGCCAGTGAATTGTCTAGCACACAACAAAACAAGACTCTGACAGTGGGCAGCATGTCACCTGTTCCCCACTTTCCTCCAAAATGGACCCGGCTGCAACGCACATACCCAAATACGGGACCATCCCAAAACAGGACCCGATCATACCTGAGACCTCCACAGCATCTGCCAAGAGGTCCCGTACGCAGTCCTCTCCTGCCTAAACAGATAAACGGAGGCGACAACGTTGTCGTACAAACCACACAACCGGGGAAAAAAGGCGCACACAGCGTCACACAGTATGGGACGAGCACAGATCTGACGCCCAAAGATCTACTCCAGACAAAAAATGTCACAGCTACAGCACAAGGTTACACCCATCGGAGAAGAGAGGGTAGCTTGAGCCAAATGGGCCACAATTCAAAAACAGGACATCATGACTTTGGCAGCCTAGTGGATACAACTGCAGTTTCAAGAGGTATTCCAAAACAGATAAACGGATCAGACGTCCCCAATACCATAACAAATGGCCAGCCTCTAAACTCAGTAGGGGTACGAAGCTTAACCTCCGGCAGTTTCATACTCATTTGGGGAGCACCAGAGGGGATGTACAGGAACTTTATAGTAACAAGAGAAGAACAAGGTAGTAAGAATGAGGCAAAGAAAGGCAACGAAGAGGAGAGGGAGGCACAAACTGATAAGGAGGTTAAGAGGAGAGACGAGGTGCGTGAAAGGGAGGCGGGTCAGGGCAAGAAGGGAGAGGGGGGGGGTAATGTTTCCAACAGGAGAAGTGATAATAATGGGCAGCGCGGCAACAGCAACACTACAGCTAAAGTTGAGAGAAAAATGATCAAGTTCTCCAAAGTCCTTCCGGGGTCGGCTCGCTCATTCCCATTCCAGGATCTCCAGCCGCAGACCAACTACTCCTTGTCCATCTTTGGGAAAGGTCCCGGAAAACGCTCGAAAATTCACAGACTCATCGTCCGTACAGGTACTGACCACGATTAAAAACTCTCCAAATCAAAGGGTTCATAATCTCATAGCTCAAGAACAGGAAGGATATTTTCCTCAAGTTGTTCAAGACACCTACGTTAGACGTGTAGATATTCTCACTGCACAGGAAGCATAGCTGCTGCATGCGAAATAGCTACGAAGGATCCTAATAAACTAAATCACCTCTGGTGTGACGTACTTAGAAGGTATATCAGAAGATTACACAGCTGCTTGATCCATGTCACACTCTGACCTGTCACACTCTTGACATCGTAACGTCATCGTGTTTGCTGTTCATTTGCCTCATCTGCTTATTGACTTTGTTCTCTGTGATTCTTTTGATGTGTTTGTATTTAACGCCCTTGCAATCCCAAGCTTTTAATTAAAGCACTGGTGAAAAAAAGGTCCAGCACTTTAATTACAAAATATTTCATATATTTCTGCTGATCATATGCATTTCATGTTAAGCCCTTGTTCATACCATGTTGTGTAGTGTTAAGTGCACCTGTGATGTGTGGTGTCCATACTGGATGCACTGTGGAAAAACAGGTATCGTTGCCAAACACACCCAGGGGAAATGGGTTGTTGTTAACTGGAAAACGACTTGAGCAAGATAGTCCATAAACCGTTCAGGTTATGTGAAAACAGCAAAATTGTCACATTTGCAACAGTCAGTTGTTTCGTTCCACACCGTAAAGCCATAGCGTCCCCTGTTCATATACGACATATACAGCCTGTGTTTTCCACTTTGTATATGTACAGTATGTCAACCCAAACACATCCATGCGTTAAGCACATATACTGATGAACTTGACTTCGTTAAACAGTTCATCAGACTTCTACCATTCACCCACATCCACCATTCACTGCTGGTCTGATCTTCTCTCACTTAGGGTGAGCTTTAAGTCAACCATCTTCATTGGCACCCTTCATCTCTCTCAAACCCCAGGGTAAGACCATGGTTGGGCCCTATGGTTTTTCCTGATCTTAAGCGCGAAATGTACAGATTTTAATCCTATGAGTCTTTTTTATACATTTGTAAACACAGTCATTCTACAAGGTTTTAATTATCTTTTTTTGAGGAAAAGGACTCAAATGTCATTTGGAATCATTATGGCAGGATCCTGCTCACTCAAGGTTAAAAATCTGTTGGCCAGTGCATTTCCAATTCTTTTGAAATTCTCTTTCTTGCTTCATCCTGCCTATCCTTGTAAAAAAAGAATGTATGTTAAAGTATTACACTTCAACTTGTCAACATCTTTTTTCGATTTTTCCTGTCTTTTTTAATAACTATTTTAACATGACTCTTTCCTGCAAATGTCTTTTTTTCAGGATCAAAAGCACAGCTCAACGCTACACCAGCGCCTTTTCCCTTGCTGCTTTCCAGGGTCCAACATGCATCTAACAGTGACACCATGTCTGTTGTAGTATATGCTGTACTGTGTATACTGTATATATGTTAGCACTGTGCATATATACACACATACTCATTGGAGCACTAATAATAACTGCGTGAGAAAAGAACAGTATTGGTGCACCTACATGTTAGCAGTTATTGATCTTCTAAAGTGTTTATTCTCTGCATATGACCAACCTTCATTTCTCAAATCATTTCCTGTTTTTCAAACATTCTTGCACTGTTTCCATTTCCCCTGTGTTTACCCTTGTTCTTTTTTAAGTTTTTCCTCTCATTTCCATTATTTCTTTCATTCTTTCATATTTTCTCTCATTTCTTTCCTTTCTTTCTGTTTTTATGTGTCTTTTTAATGCCGGTTTTAACTGGATCATGCTTACCATTCCCGTGCCCAGGCCCAGAACCTCCCTCGGGTCTTCTCTTCAGTGATGTGACCGACACTTCTCTCTCTGTGTCCTGGATCAAGCCAAAAAGTCCAGTGAGTGGCTTCAAGGTCACCTACACAAACACAATGGAAGGTAGGCTCTTAGACAGATGTTTTGGAGGTCAAAATCCTGAATGGTGAGTCACATCGGTTTGATGTTTATTTCTCACATCTGTATAGGAGTTCATACTGTTTGATCTGCCTGTTCTATTCCAGGGGAGCCGGTCTCTGTACTGATGGACTCTGGGGATTCCACCCTACCACTGTCCAATCTCACTCCGGGGTCCTCCTATGAGGTCAGTGTGATATCTATACTTGGACAGGACGAGAGTGACACAATCAAAGACCTGGTTGTGACACGTAAGTTTACAGTACTTCATTCACACATTTCGCTTCCTATTATAGGAAATATTATAATAAAACTTAATTACAGGAAATAATCAGATGATAAAGTTAGACTATTAGACTATTAAGAATGACATCCACTTTCCTTGATCTGTGGTTGTCTTGTCAACAAATTAAGTTAAACATTGAAAACCACAGATGAGATGTGTTTTTCAGTATGATCTTATACTTTCATATGTGTGGTGTCCTTAGAATTTTATATGAGTCCTGTATTCTCATCATTGCTCTAACAGGTTCTGAATCTGGGAAAGATCTGTGCATTGTGAAATTTTCTCAAAGGATCTATTATGGAGCAGCTTCAACTTCCATTTCAAACTGTCAACATTTTTAGCAATGAAAAGCCTCCTTTACCACTACGACATATCCCAAACTGAAATGGCATATCGAAGGGGAACTAACACTCTTGCTTTGTTTTCAAACCTTAACCGATCTTAGTCCCTGACCCTCCAACGGATCTCCGGGCCATTAATGTCACAGACACCAAGGCCTTGCTGCTATGGCGACCAGCACTAGCAACAGTCGACCGTTATGTTATTGTTTATGGCTCTGAAAAAGGTAAGGGGTATCACAGGGTTGGATATCCATTACAAAAAACCCTGCGGGACTGTCAAAAGCCCTACCCAACTAGAGAATTTCCTTTTCCGTTTGGAGCTTCCACACACAATGCCACAGACACTAACCATGAGATCATATTTGTTTTGGCAAGTCAGTTTATGACCACCCAAACTGCATTACAATAAACACTTGGAAATAAATGAAATCCAGTCCTCCACCCCCCGCCACCCACCGCCTCTCTCACTGCCGCTTGTTCCTTTGTCGCCTGCTCAACATAGGATCAGATGAGCTGGTGATCCCTGTTTCGGGCAACGCAGCCGAGCAGCAGCTGAAGGAACTTCAGCCGTCCACTACGTACAGCGTCAGAGTGACCAGTCAGCTGGGCACTCGGGACAGCTCGCCTGCCACCGCCGTCTTCACCACCACCACGGGTCAGTCATCACGCACGCCCCCTCAAACGAAACCGCCGCTTAAAACCAAACACTTCATCCACTCGCACTTCGGCGGAGCGGAAACGGAAGGAGGGTGCCTTTCGATGAATCCCCCCAACCTGAGCATGATTGTGTCCGTCTGGCAGGGTCGGGCGGGGACGTCCTGCGTGACCTGGAGGCCAGTCGGGTGACCCCCCACTCCGCGCTGTTGACGTGGAAGGCCCCCTCAGCCGCAGTGGGAAGCTACAGGCTGAGCTATCAGACTGCGGGACAAAAAATGCAGGTAACCCCGATCGACAGGCGGAGACACAGACGCGTTCCGTTCTCAGTCGAGTGGCGCGAAAGCCAACGATCCCCAGCCCAGACAGACGGATCTGTTTCTTCCCGACAGGAAGTTACCGTTGACTCCACAGAAACGAGATTCATGTTGACCAGGCTGCAACCTCTATCCAAGTACACTGTGCAGCTACAGGAAGAGAGGGGAGGAAGCCACATGGCTGCGCTTTCCACTGAGTTCACAACTGGTAAGTGGTCAAACACTGTATACAGACAAGGCATGAAATGTGCCATTTCAAAAAGTAATGACATCCGTCCCTTTGACTCTGTCCATCAGGGAATCTCCGATACCCCTTCCCAAGTGACTGTACCCAGGAGCTTCTGAATGGGAATCGAAAGTCTGGAGAGGTAGAGATCTTCCCCAAAGGAGAGCAGGGCAAACCACTTTTGGTCTACTGCGACCAAGAGACTGATGGGGGCGGCTGGACGGTAAGAGGTGACTGCTGAAGGGACTACTGAATAGAGATTGGCATTTCAAAAAACATTCAGACATAGACAATAGATGATCTGTTAAAGCATGGTTTGTTAAAAAAGTTTACATAGTTGACCGCAAAACAACAACATTTCTGAACTGTCATGTGAGTAGGTTAAGCTTGTTTACGAAAAGCATTCCTTCAGCTGCATGAGTGTTTGCTATTCAGGTCTTCCAGCGAAGGATGAATGGGAAAACGGACTTCTTTAGAGGCTGGAAGAACTACAGCCGAGGGTTTGGAGAACTAAGTGGGGAATTTTGGCTGGGTAAGAATCATTAGTCACACCAAGTTTGTTTTCACCATCTTCAGCATTGCACCAGCGTAACATCAAAGAAATGTTCTACAGATGGCACAAAGCTAAACTGTCACTTCTATATAAACATTGCATGCCCTTGTGCTCGCATGCAACTCTGTAAATAGATGAACTGCTAGGCACAGAAATTAAACAGTGCAACTCTAGATAAATGTGAAAATGCATTGCGGGGGGTAGAAAAGAGTCGACTACTGACACTGTTGGTGCACAATCAGAACGAAAACCAAGGGGCATCAGCAGAGGGCCTCTCATTTAAAGCCTTTTGACTTCACCGTAGCGATTTGTGTGAGCCGCTGCAATGGTAGCGCAGCATCCATTTTATACTGACACTGTGGGGCATTTCCACTGTGTACTTCAGCTCTGATGAAAATAAGACATGAGCGCCCCCTAAAGGTAATAAATAGTTCAGGAGCTCCGAGTTAAGTTTGTGGTGTGCGGCAACAATCCCAATCCCACTCAACTCTGTCCATTTATAGGTAACGAGAACCTACACAATCTAACCAACATGGCACCGATGACATTACGTGTGGATTTGCGCGCAGGGGACGAGTCAGTTTTTGCCAAGTACTCCATGTTCTCTGTGGACACCTTCAGGAGGAACTATGCGCTCAAGGTGTCCGGTTACAGTGGCACAGCGGGTAAGAACTGAACAGGGCCACTACAAAGATCTGACCTGTTGATGCGCATCTTCCCAAATAACCTTCCGGCCTGTTTTCCACCTGCTATCCATTTTTCCTTGGCCCCCTTTGCCGTGTTCTCTCTACACTTTGGTCTGGGTAGGTGACTCTATGAGTTACCACAACGGACGGCCCTTCTCAACTAAAGACAGAGACCCCATGCCCTTCATCACTCGCTGCGCCATGTCCTACAGGGGGGGCTGGTGGTACAAGAACTGCCACGAGGCCAACCTGAATGGCCTCTACAACACCAATGTTCACCACCAGGTAAGGCCGATTTCATCTCGTTTCTCACAACAGTAAAAGGTCAACCAATACAGTCAGTTTGTTGAACTGAATTGTCTTCGTCTGTCCTCAGGGAGTGATCTGGACTGCTTGGAAAGGCAAAGATTTTTCCATCCCTTTCACCGAGATGAAGTTCCGGCCAGCATCGTTCACTCCTCCGATTCAGGGATGAGTGGTGAACCAATAACTTGAAGGGGAGAAAGGCACAATTTATTATTGACACATGCACACACTCTCATACATGCATGCATAAACAGTATGCATCTATTAGCTACCCTCTGAAAATCTCCCAATGCCTTGCTCTCCAGAATAAAGCAATCAGAGTTTTTCAAATGTATAGAGGACAGTAACCAGTATGTTACTGTATATTGTACAGTTTCTAGATTACCTTTGCGATTTCCTTTTTTATTCTTAAGTGTTGTGTTACTCCTCGCTTCAGGTGTAAAAATGTATGCACTGTCCCCTCACTATGATGGTACAGCTCTGGACATGAGCAGGGGAATAATGAAGATTTTTGTACTGGACTGGTAAATATCAAGTTCCTGTGTTTGTCTTTTGTCTACTTTGTTGTTGATGTATGTATTCTCAGATTCTGGTACACAATAATAAAAGAATGGTAGCAGAGGCTGCCCATTAAGTGTTTCATCAAAATGCAGGCTTTCTGAATTGTCTATTTTAAAAGAATATCTTAAGGATTACTAGAATACATTAGTCTGTAGACGATTACACCAAATGACCTGGCTGCACTATGTACAAAGAAGAACTGGATTAGTTCTCCCTATATCACAGATGCCCAACTGGTTCCAAGGATTGATTCATTACATCACTACTTGGTTAGTTTCAACCCTCACCTGGTTGCTTAGGCCTGAACTGGGAACCATTCTAAAGGAAAAAACAAAAACCTGCAGACACTCTGCCCTCGGTGGAACCAATTTGACACCCCTGATCCACCTGTTATATTTGGAGAGCTTGACATAGGCAGTGACCTCATTAGTTTACCAACCTCCCCCATTAGTCCTAATGTATTCACACAGCCCATTGCTCACTGTCAAAGACTTCCCAAAGTCTGCATTTACTCCACTGATAGTGCTGCATCATATAGAAAAGTATCATCAGCATGGAAATGACTTTTCACACAGTTACAAATATAATTAAAGCACAGTGTGGATAATAAATCACCCAAAACATTTTTATTAGTAAGATTGAGGAATCTACTGTATCAAACACCTTTGATACAGTTCAACAGGTCAACAAACAGAGAAACACAATGTAATTAACAACCAGTGTATTTGCTGTGACAGCACTGTGCTGAGGTTCAAAATACATTTAGTTACCAATGACATCGTCGAGATTGGCCAATCATTAAAAGACACAGGGAGTGCTCAGAATTAGGCAGTAGAAGGACATGGTTTGACAAATAAAATGTTTCTATGGCCCAATGCTAAATAGCAGCTAGAGTTCATTTAGGCCCAATATGAGATTAATCACAATCAATCAATTAAAGTAATTAACATTTTCTGATTATCCAAAATGCTATGAGATGCTCTAAACTTTTTTATAGTTGTGTACACCAGTTCTACCAATATAATGTGTTCAATTAGCTAAATCTTCATATGTGAATAGGGTAAGGTTGTTGTAATCAAATTACTCAATATATAGAAGTATTGGCCCTAAGGTTACCAGGCAATTGAATCTCTGATACCTTTCAAATAACCTCTTTTGTTACCTAACAAACAGACGCTTACTTAATCAAATCTTAACGGGGTTGCTGTAAAAGCCCAGGCACAGATTCCTGATCAGGAAATCAATGTGAAGCCATTAGTGAATACAAAGGTTTTCCAGTAGGAAAAATCTGTAGGAAAAAACATATTTTAGTTCAAATTAGGCTAATGCATTAACTCTTCAACTCTTACCCTGCACTTGGATGGGCAGGTTTGTCCAGACCTTTGACTGGTACAGGATGTCAAATGCACCTTTACACATCAATGTAGGCCAGCTTCAGAATATACATATGTACTGCCTTAAATAAAAACATGTCCTGTAAGAAACAAATTGTAATTCTGGGATGGTTACCAACACAACTATTGCAGTAAAAAGTGATCTAATATCATAACTGTGGTATATGGTTAGATATAACACAATGGTCAGACAAACAGCTTTCAGGATTCAAACCACCCGGTTTATAAGTAAGTAATAATGACATCCGTCCCACAGTTGATTGTGGTACAGCATACAGCCTATGTAAGCATGCCTGGACACAGCTCTTCATATATTAGCGATGATATATTAGCGATATCTCACAAGCTCCCGAGATGACATATTGCTCTTATAAACCAGTTACCAACACATTCACAGCAGTAAAAATTGATGTCATACCCATGGTAGATGTCTGATAAACCACAGCTATCAGCCGCTATCAGCCAGTCACCCTTCTGGATTCAAACCATCTCATTTTAAATGTGTTATATTTCATTACATTTTTTCTATATTTCCACTAGAGGGCCCTCTACTCTCATTGCATGAAGTGCATTGGTGTATAGCCATGCCACAGCCAGACACATAGTGAGTCAGAAAAGAATAGCCTATATACAGTATAACGAAGTGTAAATTATTTTAATATTAAAATCGCACTTGTATAAGTTCTAATACATTTCAGTTTGTGGAGTATGTACCTGACTGCCATACACTAATTACCCTAGATCCCGAATATTCAACTCATGTAATCCTATTTAAAGTTCACCTGTTTACATAGCATTTTCTGTATAATGTTAAATCTTAGATTTTTGGAAACTGGTAGATGGAAAATGTTGACCCGACATTTTAGGCCTATATTTATCAACCTCCAGCCATTTTGTATTCCTTGGCCTAGAGCTCGAGGCTGATTATGATTCGTCTGAGTATGTTAAAATAGAAAGTGAAAGAGTTCTCCCCACGAAACGCTGACACATTGAGACGCATAAGCTCACCGTGACAGCGTTTAACAAAGTAACTGAAAAGGGAAAAAAGTCAACTGCACGTGGGCTCTGTCTCACCTTTTACATGAGCGCTCTTATTTTGTGAAACTTCACACATTGTTTAAGGATGCTCAACACTTCCCAACCTCTGAGTGGTGGTTTTTCCTTTGAAAACACTCGCAGGTGAGTTAACGTC
>JACXGJ010002942.1:0-59101 GCA_016801105.1 Esox niger
CCCGGGAGCCGCAGCCAGCGCCCTCCGCTGCCCGGGAGCCGCAGCCAGCGCCCTCCGCTGCCCGGGAGCCGCAGCCAGCGCCCTCCGCTGCCCGGGAGCCGCAGCCAGCGCCCTCCGCTGCCCGGGAGCCGCAGCCAGCGCCCTCCGCTGCCCGGGAGCCGCAGCCAGCGCCCTCCGCTGCCCGGGAGACGCAGCCAGCGCCCTCCGCTGTCCGGGAGACGAGGACTGGCCGCCCGCGCCACCTGAGCCCACCGCCGAGGACTGGCCGCCAGCGGCACCCCCTACTGACCGGTCTTCTGACAGATCTTTTCTGCTCCCCATGGCTCTGTATCTAGCCCGCTCAGTGCATCTACATGAGAGCTAACAAACTCATTTACTATTTATACAGACACAAATTGGAATTTAATAAGCCACAGGTGTGGGAAATTCACCTTTTTAATTTTCTATTTTCACCTGTGTGTGTCACCTTGTGTGTCTGTGACAAGGCAAAACATTCAAGGGTATGTAAACTTTTTATCAGGGCCATTTGGGTGATTTCTGTTATCATTATAATTTAAAAAGGAGCCAAACAACTATGTGATAATAAATTGATTCATATGATCACTATCCTTCAAGAAAAGACAATGCATGATCAGTCATATTTTCAATATCAATGCCAACATTTCTGCCAGGGCATGCAAGCTTATGAGCACAACTGTAACTACCCTTTTCTGCATTCATATTGATGTTAATGTTTTCAGATTTTAAATCATGTCTGTATAAATTTAGAATGTCACATTATATATTCCGCAGAGCTGCTGGTAGACATTGTTTAAACCTGAAAGGGTCCGTGGGTGTGATTTTAGAACAGATTCAAATAAACACTGACATCTGTTCCAGGTCATTTGCCCATGCTAAGAGAAGCTATGCTGATTCAAGTTAGAATGGACAGAACTGGTCATTTGCCCTATATACAAATCAATACACCCTCGTATATATGCACACACAAAGACTCACAAACACTGATAGTATTAGCTATTTATTGGGGGCCTCTGGATTTTTGTGCTGATGTGTGCTCTCCTCACTATTCACCCTTCTCCTTTTCTCTACTCCTTGATTTCCTTCCCTACCTCCCCTCATTCTTCCCTCTCCTCTGATCTATTTCCCTATAGTCCTCACCTCCCTGTCCTCATGTCTTCTCTGTCCTCTACAGGCAGTGAGTGTGAAGAGAGTTCAAAAGAAGAATGGACAAACGACATCATCTGACAGCTGTATCTGCACTGAGGCCAGTCCTTCAACTGGAAACCAAAAACACAAATGAATATTGTCTATTAACTCATTTGTTTTTTACTTGACTATATTAACATTCCAGACATGTGAAAGCACTGCATTTTGAACAACACAAGGACCCTCAGAGCCGGTGTGGAGAGTTTACTTATTAAAGATTTGGATACTGTTCCAATCAACATGTCTCTGTCACTCTACAGACAGTGGTGTAACTGTTTTAGTCTTCCATGAAGCCACAAACTGTTAGCACAATAGATTTACATTGACTATTAGCTTCAGCGTCTTGTCTCTTCAGTTCTATTCCAATTAAGTACAGTCACTTCATGATATTTAATAGTCAACTTGTTCTAACTTCCTTTTACTCTCATACAATAAGAACCTAGTGTTTATTATTTGAAATGAACCCACTCACCTAAGCTTAGGCTGAATTTATTTGCTGTATCATGAAAACAGTCAAGTAAATTGTGTTGTTTGACCTAACACAATAAATACATATTTTCTCTTCTCCTTCACAGGCAGCTGCTTAGAAATGAAACCTGAAGCAGTGGCTGAAGAATAGGGCATACGATGTGGAGACTAAATAGTCAGTTGGGAGAGAAAGAAGGAAATACAGTGACATTCTATTTCTATGTTAAGCCTACCACACTTTTACCACAGCTGTTGGACGTGTTTCTGCTGTTTTGCATCATATTATTACACATGTGTAAAGTCCATATAGCTCTGCATTCAAGTACAATGGATGACGTTAGTGCAGAGATAAACATTTATTAATGATGTTTCAAAAGCAGTTCCTCTCAGTTTCCTTTTGAGCAGTACTGCAGCCATCTTGACAGGTTGTCATTTTTTAGGTCTATTTGCTCTAGTCATGTTTTCCTGAACTGCAGGTACTGTTCATAGATAAAAGGGGTGTGTTATTGCCCCAAATTCTGGTTCTTCTTTGTTCCCATTCTCCCTCCATTTCCTTCACCATCCCTTTCCTGCATATTAAGCCTCAAGACTATTGTTTTCCATAACCATTGTAGGAAGACAGATAATTCATTAATCATCAGTGTGTGTATGTGTGTGCTTAGAGGTGATCAATCCCTAAGAGTATTCATCTTTCACTGTCATTATTTCACTTACATGCAATTGTTATGCCTTTGATTTCCACCAATTGTCCAAAGCCCTATATTGAGTTGTTGTAATTACAGTGCGTGTATATATTGAGCTCAGTAATTACAGCTTCTCTGTCAAACCCTTGTGAGAGCACATAAACAGCTATTTGGCGTTGTGCAACTACATTGTGTAACATTTACATGTTTACAATGCGCTTCGTTACCTTAGGGGTTTCGATAAGATTTGTATCATGTACAATGGATAACAAGTTCACACATTAACAAGTGCACTAATTCAAATTTCTGCTTTTGTTACATTAGGGCTGAAATCAAATTATAATAATGTTTGTTATTTGGATTATGATTCATTTTTAGTTTCCATATCTCCGTATGTAAGCATATGTGTTGAGGTTTGAACCCCAAGGGCTTCAGTAGAGGGCCACAGAGCCTGTGTGAAGTGGCCCTGATGTTTACGCAGTAGATTTTTTAAAATTCCATTTAACATCTTAAATTTCATTAATCACATTCCTAGTTCTTCATTGCAAACACAGGCCAATAATATAATTTGTGTGTGTATACACACACACACACACACACACACAGCTCCAGAAAAAAATAAGAGACCACTGCACCTTTTTCTTTCCTTTCCACAAAAGTCGAAAAGGAAGGTTTTGAGTGAGGAACAGAAAATTAAGAGACCACTGCAAATTGAACACTTCTTTTCCTCACTCAAAACGTCCCTTTTCAACTTTTTTGTGCAGTGGTTTCTTATTTTTTAACACTGAGCCTGTTGAGTACAGTGTGGAAGAGTGAGGACATTCATGTGGTGCGTTCCAGTGTTGTAGATCTTGTATCAGTCTATCTGTATGGGGTAAATTTTCCCAGCAATAGAATGATGAA
Organism: Esox niger; assembly: GCA_016801105.1. Taxonomy (NCBI): domain Eukaryota; kingdom Metazoa; phylum Chordata; class Actinopteri; order Esociformes; family Esocidae; genus Esox; species Esox niger. Next base: position 3,261 of record JACXGJ010002942.1, read on the forward strand.
GCAGTTTATTTTTGTTTATAACAAGTACACACAGAAAGTGGAAGTATTGTACAGTTACTTGTTAATTAAAGTATTTCACAGAACAACCACTTCTAAGTCTGAAACAGAAATGTACCATGATTTTAGATTGGTGATGTTTTTCTGTGTAAAACTCATTTACATTTTATACCCTGGTAAGTACACTTGTACAGGAAATTAACTTAAGCAACAAATGTAGTACAGTACCTCTGTACATTTCTGTCCCCTATGGGAATCCATCCCACAAGACTGCTATCTTTTGCAAAAAGCTCTACCACCTACACAGGACCCAAATAATGCCACACTTAATTATTCCACAACTATGTCTTTATTGACAGGAGTAGAGCGCTGCTCCTTTGCATTGAAAGGAGCCAGCTGAGGTGGTTCGGGCATCTGGTAAGGATGCCCCCAGGACGTCCCCCAAGGGAGGTGTTCCAGGCACGTCCAGCTGGGCGGAGACCTCGGGGTAGGCCCAGGACTAGGTGGAGAGATTATATTTCGACACTGGCCTGGGAAAGCCTCGGGATCCTCCAGTCAGAGCTGGCAAATGTAGTTCGAGTAAGGGAAGTTATGGGTCCCCTGCTGGAGCTGCTGCCCCCACGACCCGACAATGGATAAGCGGATGAAGATGAGCATGAGTATGTCTTCACTGATGATGTGACAGCTGACATAGGGGGATATGAGCGTCTGCTATAAATTAACAGACAGGGTCTATATGAAGATGCTAGCTGACATTGTATTAGTAATGACATTACAAAATACAAAAACATCTTTACTTCTAGTAAACCCAGTCTGAAATCCAAGTCTTCGATTTCAACAAGTCAGCCCATCCTTCCCAGTATTTCATAATTGTATTGCTGCTTCTTGCAATACCTCGTAATTCTACCACAATGTTTCTCAAGGGTTTAGGACCTACTCTTCTGTATTGTAGTGTAACGGGAAATCTGTATTTTCTGACTCAAAAAGCAATGCTTTTACCTCAACATATTGACTAGAGTCAGACAGTTGGGAGAACAAAATAGTTATTGTGAAGAATAATTATATTTTATTGCAACTTAATCAAATACCAATCTATATAAATGGGGTATTTTTCTCTACTATCAGGGTGAAATACTCCTCCTATAGATGTAAAATCCCCCGTTTTTAGCTTTTTCTTTTTTACCCCCAAATAAGATTTATTCCATATTTAGTTGTCAAAATGATTTTATCAATGTAATCTATACCATAGAAAATAATTCTATATTGATAGCAGTATTTAAGATAGTTAACAAAACCAATTTTAACCATATTGTAGGAATACGACTCAGAGGCAGATGTTTGGTGATGGCCTGTAGATAGAAACTGTTCCTGTGTCTGTTTCAACAACATTTTCTAGATGAAGAATAGTGGAAACCAAGGATTGTGTGGAAATAAAATTTGCAGTCATTTTGTGCTTTGGTGGACAATTAAGTTTAACCCAGGAAGGCGTTTAACACAAAACCTGATGTTGCCCGCAAAAAAACTGATAGTTTATAACTGCATTCAGATGGGCTTATACATGCGGCCCAATTTTGATGTCCATTTCACGAATAGATTTGCTGATTCTAAACGCCAGTTAATGAGGAAAAATATATCAGAATCTGGCTGCCTGTACCTTAGGTGCCCTATGCCCGATTTAATCCCATGAGATTGAAAAACACAAGTGATTGGCCCTCCAGCAACAATAGTACGTAGTTTTAAACATAAGGTCTGGAATAATATTTGTAGACACTTCATTATCAAACTACGGCAATATGAAATAAACATTGTTATGACAAAGACCTATTAAGCCAGATTGCAAATAAGATCACGTTCCAAAGGAGGGCTAGTGAAGCTGAATGGGCAGAAACTGGGAAATACCAAATACGGGCTAGAGATACCCTACTGGAAAAAATTGGCACGTTCTTCGACGTTTTGTTAGGAAAGGCCAGCTTAGTGACTCAATATTAACTAACTTTCCTCTCCAACCCTTCGGAAAAAAACATTTTGTTTTACCCTGGGAAAGTGTACCGTGCAAAAAAACGTAATGTAGGCTTCTACGGCACGGCCTCTAGCTACTGGTTTTCTTCTCGTAAGGAGTGGAAATGAAGACCCGATGATTCAGAAGACCAGTACATCCGGTAGAGTATAAGCTTCACGTTTGTCTGTGATAGAGCGTTTGACACATCCATGAAATCTGTTTTGTGCAGATTCGTGACGTTGGATACTGTCAATGAGCTCGTTTCATGGTGCGTCCCTTTAAAAGGCGTGGTGATGGGATTGAAGGGCTACGTATCTGACCGTGCAGTGGATATATTCGTACGCCTTACTGTGCAGTCGCGCTGACCCTACTAGCTGGAAGGGGTTTCTTATATATTCTCTAATAATTTGCATTCCAGAATAACCCTTAATTATTCCAGTCTACACAGAAGTTAACATACAGAGAACAGACGCGTGTCTATGGACCGCAGATATTGCCGTGGTGTACGCGTTCTCACCGTCTTTAGTTTTTTTTGTTAAATATAGCAGCTTTTGAAATAAACATTAAAATGGCCACAGACGAGCTGTCGTCGAAGCTTAGCCGTCGGCTTCAGATAGAAGAGGGTGTTGAGGTACCGGTAGCCATAGATGAGGCTGATCAGGGACATGAGAACGGAGCAGCGGAGGAGAAGGCGGCCACTGCAAACGCAGACTCGGAGTTGGGAGCTAAGCTCATGCGGCGCGGGGAGTTAAACGAGGGAGTGGGTGAACACCAGCAGCCGAGCATGAAGGTCTTCAATCCCTACACCGAGTTCAAGGAATTCTCCAGGAAGCAAATCAAAGATATGGAAAGAATGTTCAAAGAGTGAGTTAATGCTTAAGAAAATGTCAATATGCCGTGTAGGCCTATGTACCCTTCTCTAACAGCCTGTGATATTATTTCAAACGTTGGGGTTTTGCACCATGTTGGAAGTTAATGCAGACTCGTATCAAACAATGACACATCGCCATATTCAAGACTAGTCGGAAGTAGGGGTGAGTCACAGCATGCATTGAAATCAGTTTTGTGTATCAATATAGTTGCACCGCAAAGGAATGGCATGACAGTAACTGACCAATGAACTGGAGGAGGCAATTCCCTTCACGTCTGTATTTTACCCAGGGTAGTCGTCTGTCTTGTTAACCAATGTATAGAACTGGGCTTGCATCCGGACCTAAAGTTAACCTTTATCTCAGTCACGACGTATCAATTAGTTTTGGTCTAAATATTACATCAATTTGGGAAATTTTGACAGTCCTTTTAACAGTGAAAACAACATTACCACCATCATTAACCAATAATTTCATATAGCTAATTTTTGACAAATATTTGCAAGCTTATTGTCGTTGTGTAGCACTGCCTGGGAAAGAATAGCTCGGGGATGAACAACTCTGATGAGTTGCTGTCCACAATAGCAGATTTCTGGATATGATGTCACAATTCCGTCATTTTTACTTTTTAAACCTGGACAGCATGCATTTATGCGTTTTACACCTTGTCACTTTTTCACATTTTGGTGTTCTAGACTTTATAATTGACTCAATGTCATTTTATCTATGTACCCCCAACAAATTTCGTCCCTATGGTGAAGCGCAGTAGGACTGGAAGATTGGTCAGGATTAAGAGAGAAATGCATAAATAAATCCTTTAAGAACACCCCAATCTGAGGTCCTCAGTGCACTGAATTATGATAAGATTCATCTGTCTGCACAACAAATCCCGATAGCAGATCGCCAGCACAATGCTGTAGTGGCTTTGGGACAAGTCAGTGAATGTCCTGGTGTGTCCCAGCCTAAATGCAGATTTAAACCCAGTTGAACTTCTGTGGAGGGTCCTGAAGATTGCAGTTTACACATGCTCCTCATCCAATCTTACTGCTTGAAGACCTACCAGGAAGAATGGGAGAAGCTGCCCTAATCCATGTGTGAAAAGCTGGCATACCCAAGAAGGCTCAAAATTGTGATCACTGCTAAAGGCACTAAAACTAAGTGCTGAATTAAAGGATGGAAATTAGATTAATTTATTTTCAATTCATCTGCACAAATATTTACTTTGTCATGGTAGGATATTGTGTGATGGCTTATTGTTATCAATTATAAATTCAGTTGAATTTATAACCGAACAGAATGTAGAGAATGTGAAGACTTTCTGAAGGCACTGTACATTTCTATGCATCTTGAGTGAGGTGCTAAATACCGTCCAGAAAGCAATGCAAGATGTGCCAATATATTTGATTAATTATCTTAATCACATTTAACAAAGGACTGAACATATCAGTAAATTTATAGACTGAACAATTAAAACATCTTTACAACTTGTGTGTAAGTGATGTACATGTGACGTTATTCACATGCCAGAGAGAACGTTAGCCCAGGGCTTAAGAATACAAGAGTGAATACCTAGCCTACGGTTCAACCTTATCCCAGAGTTAACTAAGTCTTGTGTGAACAAATCTTAAGCCATCTCAGGGCCAGTCTTAGTCTGGGACTAAGGTGGCCACAGGGCTAAGGACACTGCAGTGTGAAAGCCCTATGTAAAACTGCCTTCTCACACTGTCACCAGGTGTAACAAGCCAATGCTGCATATATTTCTACACTATCATACTCTTGCCTTTACGATAAAAGGTTACTCATCCCTTCCTGCATGGTATCCACCCAACTGCCCACATAAGGTCCCTTGCACTGGGAAGTGTTGTGACTGCAGAAGTTGTCTGACTAATACCAAACGGACCCCCCTCCCATGTCCGCCCAATACTTGTGCTGAAAGGGAGTAGGGTGGTTTAGAGGGATTTTGGTCAGCGCCGTTCTGGGATTGGTGCCCAAAGTCTCTTGTTCAAGTGATGTTTCCCACTTTGCTAACCCGTGATAGATTGGCCTTTACAAAGACTAGGTCGTTTGAGAATGGCTGGTTGGCAGCACAGCCCAGTGTTCGTTCGTGCGTGCGTGCACATGTGTGGATGTGTATGAGCAGTGCCCCAATTGACAGGCTTTCAGGTTTGGAAGCTTCTGCTATGTCCTGCCTGTGGTAAAGAGCAGGGCTGCCCAACCCATTTCCTGGAGAGTTTCTGTCTTACATTCTCTCTAAACCGTAACTCCTGATTCTAATCATTTGCTGGATCAAATGCTAAATCTGGTTAGTCACCATTGGTGTTTTGAGAGAACCTGGAATGGGGTTGGGCAGCCCTGCTCTAGTGAGTCAGAAGGAAGCAGGACTAGTATGTTGATCCTGTATTTCAGACACCACTTGTTTGCATCGGGCTATAAAAGGACCTCTAGTACTACAGTCTTCTAGATTTGTTCCTATACCTTATTGTTGGTCAGTATCTCCGAGCATAAATGAATTATTTTGAGAATGTTATATAAGGGACACAGTGTAAGTATATATATTGGATAGCCTGAGACTCACTGTGTTAATTATTGACAGTATTTTCTGTTATCAATCAACTTTATGTCCAGCTGTAATTACTCTCTTGATGAATGTGCTGTCACTGAAAGGTGTTGCCAGGTACCATGCTTTGGGGAATTTTCACCCATATGTTTCATGCTCTGGCAACACCATTTGGCTGCATTCCACTGTATTGTTTCTGACTAAAAGCCTTTGATAAAAATCTGGGGGGCCTTAAGCACATGTGTAAGTTGTTCTTGAAAGGTACTTATAAGGACTTGTTGAAATATAAAGATTTTTAAATGTCAAACCTATGTGCACTGGCATTTTTATGTCATGGATTATTTTTTGCTATTATTTTGAGGCCACATACTCTTAAATGTGTCACATTTTTGGATGCTGTAATAAAATCTGATGTGTTACAATGCTTTTCTAAACTATCGTCATTAGCGTGGAGCATGCGCTATGAATTTCTTTTCTTAGGTTGATTATGGCAGCAGTGGAGTCACTACCTTGCGAATAGCCTAGGTGTTTAAAACCCTTTTAGATTCTCATAATTGCAGCAGGCAAAGACATGGCTTATATTAGGTTTTGAGATATTTGTAGATAAAGATTTTTGAGATTAGTCACATTCTCTCAAGGACAATGCTGGTTATGTGTTGTATTATCTGTGTTAAATGTTTTGATAAGAGAACTGGAGACAAGGTTGTTTTCCAAACCTTTTAGGTCAGAGTGAACTATGAATCATTGATGCTGGAATTTGCAGCACATGGCCATTCGTTTCCAGGGTATGTGGTCACCTAGGGTCTCATGTCAACTTTTCCTGTGACACAGAATCACATAAGTGGGTCTAAATGGATCCTAACAATGCACCTTGATCAGATGCGTATTCAACCTCACACCCCGCCCGGTCAATAAATGTTTAGAACAACTTTGGCAAGTGTTTAAAGCTGTAAGTCTATATGCTTTGCAGACCTGGATTGTGCAATATTTGTCGAGTTCCGTTTCTTTAGTAATATGTCTTCTAAAATGTAATGATTAACGATTACCAAAATGAAAGAGATTGTAATTGTTACCTATCTATCAATCACTGGTCTCCTTTAAGAGCCTTTCAAGAAATGTTTTTTTCCACTGTAGATGTATTTGTATTTTTAATAGTCAGCAATATAAACTAGATAAAATTAGAAAAAAGTATTATTGAGTCACAAAAATGCATTGCTATCGGCACTTAAAGGGTTCAAACCTTGAGTTTTTCATAGTTTGTCAGTTAGTTTGGTGATAATTGCCAGAATGCCATTTTCTAATCTTGCCTTAGGTCTTCATGCCCATAAGTCTAAACTTGAACTTGGCCACTCAGGAACACTCAGTATCATCTTGGTAAACAACTCCATTGTAGATTTGTCCTTCTCTTTTAGGTTATTTTCCTGCTGGAATGTCAATTTGCTTTCCATTCTCTGATATATTTAAACAGGTTTTCATGTTGGATTTTGCCCTTACATTTTCTTACCCACCCACCTACACACCCACCCACACACACACTCCCACACACACACACTCCCACACACACACACTCCCACACACACACACTCCCACACACACCCACCTAGCATTCTGGCCCATGACTAGCATACCCAAGAGACAACTATGCTTGAAATGTGAATGGTACTCTGCATTGTTTTCTATTGGATTTCTTTCCTAAAATACTTAGTATTCAGGACAGAAAGTTAATTGTTTTGTCACATTCTTTGCAATATTACTTTAGAGGCTTGTTGAAAACATGAATGAATTTAACAGTTTTTCAGTATGGACCTTTTTCCTTTGGGTTTGTTTAGTATATGTGTTGCTCTGTCCTCCATTTAGTCATCACAACCTTTAAACTCTATTTTAAAATGACTAATGGCCTCATGATTCTACCCCTGTGCAGATTCCTTCCCCTTCTGAACATTTTTATTTCTACCCATTTGCTAATCATTACCCTTCTTCGCAATGATTTTGCAAACATCCCTGACTTTTGTGATTTTGAATGTCCCTGAAATATACTACTCAACTGAGTGGCCATGAAGATAAATGCAGTGTTCATAGGAGGCTAATATGATTGTTTGAGGAATATTTTTCTTTCTAAGCACAAAAACATTCTAAGTGCACATTCATTTGTAAGTCGGATTTCAGAATATGTTCAGTGCCATATAGACCCTGGGGTCTCTGGAGAAGGATGTGACATCACAGAATGGTCAATTATTAGTAAGATAATAGTCAGCAATTTGAAGCTGTATTGCTCTTCCAGACTGTACATTTGGAAGATTTTGAACATGTGGCCGATTTTCTAAGTAATTTCTTTACCTACCAGATAGTGGACAAGAAATGTTGTATCATTATGGCAAACTGGCAGAGACTGACAAACGAGGCCATACAAAACTAAAGGCTTGTTTACATTACGCTTCATTTCCCAACATTGGTGACCCTAGGTTATTTTGTTGTGGAACCTTCCAGTTAGCGAGGTAGCATGCTCTACATTTTCGATAGAGCTTCCCCGGGAGTTTTGAAAGTGTGAAGAATTTCATTAGAACAGTAACCTGTTTCTGTGCAGTGTGCACTCATTACTAGGTTATTTGTCAGCAATTGACTGCCACAATCTTGCATTGCACGTCTCAAACATGGCTGTGTAAATTCAAACGCTATGGAAATGATTTTGCAAGCCAAGAAATGTCTGTTTAGCACTTTAGTCAGTCTCCTTAAGTGAACAAGCCTTAACTTGCCCACTGTCAAACTAGGAGTGGCTTGAAGGGATGCATAAGAATATACACAAGAGAAAGAAAGTGAAGGAAAGGTGTGTGAGCCGATCCTAGCTACGTAAAGAGTATATGGACAATGAATGAACATGTGCTAAGAACGTGATCTGCTCTGAATGTGATCACGTGCTGGAGCTTCAGGCTCTTGACCGCCATAAATATATAGGTCAGAGAAAAGCCAGAGCTTTTTTTTCTTCTGCCACAGCTATATCATTTTCTATGTTCTTTGTTTGGAGAATTTCACATCCCTCTATACACCCTAAGCTGCTGTTCTGTACACATATCTGGTAGGGATTATGGAGGAGACTGAGCTGGTTCCCCTTTATATATTGCAAAATGTATGGAGCTAGAAAGCCTAGCTAGAAAGAATACCAGGTGGCAGAACATAGAAGCTAATGTTCTGTAACTATGGATGTTATGTGTAGATGGGTCAGAATGCTGGCGCAATATACAGCAAAGGCATTGTAGGATGAGTCATGCTTTTTTGAAGGAGCAGGTCTTTGTGATTAATAATGTGAGATACTGAATGAAACAAAGGATAAGGTGTAGCATTGCCAACAATGGATACTTAGCTATCTGAAGTGTCTCATGGTACAATATGGTCAAACTGATGAACAGCCCTGTGCAATGGCAAACTCCACAATTTGTAAATCCACAATTTGAGACAGATGAACAACAGATGACGCTCAACAAAAGCCTGTGGGAAGCTACTTTGTTAATCATCCATTCCATTAGCATCAGATCACCATTTCATTTTGTGCCGCAGGACTTTATGACAACGGTGTAGCTGTGGTTCCCATCTTATTCCTCTAATAGTCTTGTACTGTATCCCCTGCTGTGGCCCCATATGAAACATATGGGGCTTATGGTCTTTATCCCCAACATTTAAGTGGGGTCCCTCCCAACTCCCTGAGATTAGTTCTATTCTGTCGTCTTCCTAATGCTGTTTTTGTATCTTTTATACTGCTTTTTAAACAAAATCCCTCTTCCAGAGAGGAAGCGATGAAGCAAGAGGATTTACTCTTCCCAACATCTATCCTGGAGATAAGCAGGCTAAATGGGGATTCTATTGTATTTGGATCTGAGTGTTAAATTGTGAGTAACAGTTGGTCTAATTGTTTTGTAATGCTGCTTTGTACTCATGTGGACATGTGGCATTTTGACAACTTTGAGGAAAACTATGTAGTTGTCTGTTCTCGCTCATCTCCTTTCTCAATGGCTAGAATGGTCCCACTGAATCTACTCCTGCCTGCTTTACATCTCTTAGGACAGTACTGTCATTGTTAGTGGTAGCTCAACTCTTATTTTTGTTGCATGTTTCATGTGTCATTTCCTGCTTCAACATCAACATAATTTGTTGTTTGCTAGTGACGTATTGCCCTGGCTGGTTTCAGTGGTACCCTGGCAAATTGGGCTTCCTGATCAGGCGAAGTGACTTGATGTGCTGAGCAAATTTTGCATAGTCTATCTTTGAGACCCAGAGTTTTGTAGTGTTCTTTGACCAAGATTTTGATTCCTGGCCCCAAACACTTGGCTGTAATGTAAGGCAGTGACTAGGATCACTTCATTGTGTCACTTAGAAGGCTCTACAAGTTAGACAGTTAAACAGGTTAACATTCACAGGTGGCTGTAGGGCCCGATGTTATATCAGAACGTGCTTACCAGCTTGCAGATGTTTTCTCTGACAATTTCAAAATCTCTCTTACACACCCTGTAATACCAACACGTTTCAAACTGACTAATATGTCCTTAGTAAATGCTGGTTACTTTCATCCCTCTTCTTTAACCTAACATCAAATACTCCATGTAACTAACATGGTAATTGAACCCTGTTCTGTAACTAGATGATTTAAGAAAATGTATGGTTTGTAATCTTTAACTAAACTCTGAAACTTAACATTTGAAATTTAAGCACCTCACCCAAATTGCATTTTGTTGACTCTGAAGTGTAGGCAGGTTTTTTTTCCAGGGAGGTAGGCTTCTTCATCACATGCTTAATTAAAGCATTCTAGTCAAATTCTTGTCAAAAAATGAAATGCTGAGTTTATTACATGTAAAACAAAACATGTCAAAAAGGAAACCCTATCAAAATAAGCATTTGCAAAATGTTTATTTTGAAAGCTAACTCAACCTCTGCTACTGTAGTCCCTGTGATTTAGAAAACAAAGGCAACCTGTCTAAATGCCTGTCATTCTGGTGCCACTCACATCTGTACTGTTTTGAATGTCTGGTCCTGGCACACATCAACCTTGACATTCCAGACACCCTGGACCTGATCCAATCACAAAGCCCTGACAGAGCCGCAGTTTTTATTGTGCTGCCAGACGGCCCTCTCCCAACTGGACAAGGACCAGCTATATGAGAATGCTGTATATTGACTACGAGTTCAACACCATTTTGATTGCATTTAGTTTTTAGTGTGTGAATGTGTATGAATCAGTCTACATCTTTCTCATTCTGTGAAATTGCACTTCTGCATAACATTATTATTTTCCTGTCATGGACTAAAAGCTTTCCCATACGTGAAGAAGGTGGTTGGCCTCAGAGTGGATGTCCTCCATCAACTATGTCCTGAGTCATGCCCTGACCATCCCAAATACCAATGTTGGGCAAGCCAGCGTTACTTACACTTTCATACATAGCACCATGCTAAAGATAACCACTCTCACAGCTGATCCAATCGGTGTGCTTAACATCAACATAATTAGTCACCTGGTCCCTAATCTCCGGATGAGACCGTAGTGGCTGTACAAGAGAGGAATAAACCATTACCACAATATTACCCAAACACTTCACCTATATGCACTTCCTGTGCCCTGAAATCATATATGATTTCCAGCTGTGATTTGGAGTGTTTGTCATTAAAGGAGTTGGGTACAGAAACCTTGCTTTTGTACTGCAGAACTCTAAATTGAGAATAGTGAAAACTTTGGGATTTAAAAAAATAGATAGTATTCTATTCTTAAGAATTACATTTTGACACAAATATTAGTCTTTTGGGGCTGAGTCTGAAGACCTTAATCTCTTTCAAGATGTTCCTTGATCACTGGTCATTGCTAGACATTTTTTATGTATGCACACTGACTCCAGACATGCACCCTATAATATTTTACATTGATTCTTCACATAACCAGATGACTGCATTATATACAGGCACTCACTAGCTCTGTAAATAGCCCTGTACACAGTATGCATTTTATGGTTAGTGGTATCTTTTGATCTTCTCATACTTCTTGTGTTATTTGTATTTCCTCTTCACTTCTTTTCAGCATAGAATTATGGTGACTGAGCCTTTAATCATTTCACTGTTAGTCAGCTGTTGTAACTTCATGGTACATACAATTTTTAATATGCAAACATTTGTTAACATTTCAGTTTAATTAAAATATTTCCCATTTCCTGTATAGCAGGGTGTCTGATTTACTTAATGTCCTGCACAGATCGAACACTAAAGCAAGAATGTTCATTGTTGAGTAAGCAGAGAGCCAGTGCTACACTGAAGCTCCGTACATTGAATGCAGGCCGCCTGTGTTGGGTGCTGAAATCTCACTTCAGAATATGCAAATCTGCTCATTTGTTCTACATCAGCCTATTTAAGACAAAGCTTTATTCAAATTGCATGCCAGTTCCTCAATTACCATTTAAATTGTGGGAAACACTTGTTAGATAAGCCTGTGCCACTCTAGAAATATCACTAATTTCCACCTTGCCATAATTTGGCTCTCGCTTTTGGTTTTATTGATTTAGAAATGTATACAGATATGCTTCCATTGTGAACAAAGTTAATTTGTGTGCGTGCAGAAACAAAAAGCTTGGCTTTCTGACTTACAGAAACAAATTGATGTTAAGCTTGTTCAGTGGAAAAGATCTGGCTAACAATGGTTGTGTTCAGTGTAAGTCTATGAATGCATAGTTCTGAGTGACTGGCGCTATTTAAATAGTCCTGCTTGTGTGCGCCATTGGGTGCATGTGCACCATTTGCCTCTAGTCTCTTCCAATGACTCTCCCCATGAAATTTGACAGGGGGTTTGTATATTTTTGTTTGGTCCTGTTCATTTTGGCTAGCAGTCGTTGTCAGTACTTGTTGTAGGGTTCAAATAACATTACACTACATGTTGAGAAACTGTTTTGGGATTTCAGCAGGTGCATTAATGGCAGCTTGTTTAGATTATTAAAGGAGTGTGTTCATTGAGTGACTCGACACTCAATAAAACTGTGGAGTCTTGCAATATATTTGAGTTGTTGGTGGCAAAAAATGGAAGTGAATGACTAGCAGAGGAAGGGTGGGTATCACTCAGGAGTGACTGGGTGGTCTCCCAGTTATGACAATGGAATACAGTTCCGACTCTTAATGGTTACAGGCCTTCTGTTACCCCTTGGGAATAATATTTCAAAAATACATATTTTATTTTGTATGCTTAAGTTGAGTAATTCCATGTAGCTTGCTTAAGGGAACCCTCCAGTTTAATTGACTCATAAATCCACAAGTAGCCACTTAATGGCAAGAAATGGTTTGCTACTACAGTGGTGTGTTCCATATGACTGTACACACATTCCATAATAGACAATTTGGGAAACTATAAGAAGTCAATTGTTTTAATTTTGACCAAAAAAAGTAACTTCACTTCTCCGTAGTTTTTTCCGATCCATTTCACTCATGCCATGCCGTGACTGAGAACCACTTGTTCAGCTCACAGATTCTGCTCCAAGAGTGAAGCGAAGGCCAGAGCCAAACTGAGCTCCTCCGTTTCCCATGACCCTGACCCAGCCTTTTACGACCTCGTAGCTCTGTGGCCGGAAGTACAAGAATCACGTGAAGGTGGGCTTCAGCCAATAATGACGTAAAGGATCCGGATTTGAATTCAGAACTTCATATATTTAAACTATAAAAGTATCCCTTGCCCTTGTTGAGTAAATCCTTTGCATAGAGATGACTTGTTCTACAATGGACATCAATTTTAAAGGCATCCACCGTTTGTATTTAGTAAACTGGGAATTTAACTGGATTTTTTATCCTTCCTGATGTTGCAGGTGGTTGTCTTCAACATGGTTATGCGGCTGACTCTGCCAATGAATTCTACAGATGGGTTATGTAAAAATGTTAATGACATCAATGGCGCTAAGCATACAGATAATATTATGGATAAAACCGCTTTCCCTCTCTAGGATTTGTTATTTGATCAATTGAAAGCGTGGGTGTGTGTTCATGCACATCAACTTGAAGAACATTGTTAAAAGGAATTTACATTAGGAGCATGAATAGCTAGCTGTATGTCAGTGATTTTGTCTTTGGAAAAGGTTGATAAACACTAAAACAGATTTTCTTTCTGACCATTACAGTCAAATCATAGCCTGCCCGTAGATGTTTTTACTACTAAATGGTGGTGAAATGAAAAAATCTTGGTTAATCATGATGAATTGCAGAAAAACATATGATAGCTAAGTAGGGCTGAGATGCTAATGGAACTTCTGCGTGTTTTTTATTTGTCAAACTGCCCGCCATCTACTTGCTGAGTACAAGTAGCATGGTGCCTTATTGTCTATTGACCCAGTTTAGCATGCAGTTGCAATGTGTATGCCGTTATATATCATTATGTAGCCTAGTCTGGAGTTATTTTTCATCGCTTTGTTTTGGGTTGACAGTCACTTAGATGTCCAAACTCCCCAAGAATGTTTTTGTCTTCAGTGGATTTTAGATTACTAAGAAGAGTACGTATGGTAGGGGGATTTTAGATCACTAAGAAGAGTACGCATGGTAGGGGGATTTTAAGAAACTACTTTAGGTGTCAACTGTAACATAGTACCACGTAATTTGTTTTCCTCTGAAAGCTAAAGCTCAAGGTGGAGTTGGCTAAACCTTTGACGTTTGCAAATTCTGATGAGCGGGGAGTCTGTCATGACCAAATATGGCTATTCTTACTGCATGCATCTACTTTTGCCAAAAACCATTGCGATTCAGGAAGTGGGTCTATTCGTTCTTCCTCTTTGACTATGAACAAGTTATGTACAAACTAGCTTGTTCCTTCCTGACCATTCAGACACGTCTCATTAGTGTCGACTTCCTCAATTTGTGCCACAGCCTAAAATTCATGTTGATATTTATTGATGCTGTTCATTGCTGTTAACATCAGCATATAGTATTTGTCTTACTGGGTTTCCTTCAGCTTGTACTGCCAAGTGTACAAAATCTATTTAAAGCAACATTTTGTTAATTCATTGAAGTCTGAGTGATATCCTTCTCATGAAAGCTTTAAACTTTGGCTTCAGTTCATAGGCTACTTCATGCTTACAAACGGATGTCCATTTCCTTTGGGGAGTTGGAAAGTACTCTAGTTTCAGTAAATAGATCTGTGAAGCAACCTATTCACTCTACCTTTTTGTTCTTCAAGAAAACCACATTGTACAAAGAGCAAACCTTCACCCACATTAAATGTGACTGTTTAGCATATTCAAGCCCATGTCTTTTACTTGTGTAGAATTTGCTAGATGCTGGCTCTGTACAGGAAGGACAAGCATTGACATGTATGGATCCTGAAGAATCTTGTTTAGCATTCAGGGTTTTCAGAGTGGCAAATAAGCAGTGTAAAAACCTGTAACGTTTGCCTACACAAAAATGTATTACAGGCAGTGGGCCTCGAGTTTAGCTTTGACCGGTCAACTCATTTAGTGGACTAACAGAATGTGCGAATTGTTTCTTATGCCATGAAGATGGGTCCGATTTTTGCCATGAGTTAAACTGGAATGTAAGTAGCAGAAAGTTGGGCAGAGAGGAGGAATAGGAGAATGAGACAACTGTACTCTTCCTGCTTCCTTCAGTACAAGTACTAATTTTCCTCAAGTTGAGTGGTCCTCAAGACTTCTGCACAGTTCTCTTTTGTATTGATCAGACTATTCTATGGTTTTTGGATCTAATTATGTCCTTTAATATTACCATTGTTGCTGAAAACATACTACAAGAAACACTGCTGTTCCTTAACATCAGTCGTTTTTTAAAACGGACCTTGTCTAATGTTTGGAGGTTATAAAGTCACACACAGAGCAATGATTACGTCCTTGGTCTTCACAAATGTACCAATGTAGTTTGACAGACTGTGCTTTTCAGGGCTGGAAGTCTGCCTGTAGTTCAGACCATGGCTTAATGACGCTCATGGCAAAATTGTACTAAAAACAGTAAATGAATGGCTTTGAACAAACCCTCACCCCATAAAAGGACAACTGGACAAAAGTATACATAGTACTGTTCAAATACTAAATTTCACACAATACTGTATTGTCTGACAGGTGTGTGGATTAGTGTTTCCACAGATGACTAGCACAGGCAATTTAAAGCCATTTCCAAGACATTTCCAGTACTGTGCAGTGCTGCTGCTCCTACTCACCCACATCAGGGCTGACCTGGTAATATACATCATCAGTGGTTTATAATACACTGCCATCCTTCCTATGTGACAGTTCCTCTCCTCAATCTGTTATGACAGAATTACACTGCAACTTCCTCATTACTCTTCATTACATGTACCGGAGTTATGTACTGTACCAGATAGTAGACACAAGGTGAAACCTTTCTTATTGTTTGAACATCCTATGCCCCTTAGCAATCTGGCAAATCATGCAGTGATGATGTTTTTATGTAGCTTGTTTAACACTGTGGAACAATTGGGAATTGCGGAGGAACAATAAAAAAATAAAAGCCTATTCAGAAGAATGTAGTCATTAAAGTAATGCAATACTCCCATCTAGAGGTCACCCAGAGCGTTATGTTCAATCCATGAATTCCTATTTGAGCCCATTGATTTACATTTTCAACCTGCTTCAAATAATTGGACTCATTTCACAAGCACTAAATTGGCCTAAGCCCCTCTAGCTGTTGTAAGACTTACCCATTGGTCTTGCCGTCTGCGCCCATTCAGGTATGACGCAGGGAAGGACGGTTACATAGACCTGATGGAGCTGAAGTTGATGATGGAGAAGTTGGGGGCACCACAGACCCATTTGGGTCTGAAGAACATGATCAAGGAGGTGGATGAAGACCTGGACAACAAGCTGAGCTTCAGAGAAGTGAGACTGACACCACATGGCATGAACAGTCAGCCTTACAACTCTTTACAACTGTATTTGTCAGAGATATTTCAGTGACGCAAGCTGTTTTTTCATTGTTGTGTGATACATTTGCTGGTTGTACAGGGACTGAAATTAATGTGTGGATCCATATGGATTCTTGCCTGACTCCACTGATGGTCCTCTGTCATTCCAGTTCCTCCTGATCTTCAGGAAGGCAGCAGCTGGTGAGCTAGCAGAGGACAGTGGTCTCAGTGTTCTGGCTCGGCTCTCTGAGATTGATGTGTCCACTGAGGGCGTAAAGGGAGCCAAGACCTTCTTTGAAGCCAAAGTGAGTTAAACTTCTTTTTCTGTGCCAGAGATCTCACTTTTGTTTCTGTGTCTCTTTCTCACAGCTTTTGCACAGCATTTCACATCCATACAGTTCTTTTATGTCTATGCTTTTCAATAAACAAGAAGAAATACAATACATTATTGATTTGACTTAAAATATTAATTGATTAGACAGGTAGACCACCATAAACGGTAACTATAAAGCAGTAAATATGCAATGATTGCCTTTTCTCCCCTTTGCCAGGTAGCAGCTGTCAATGCAAGCAGTCAGTTTGAGGCAGAGATCCGGCAGGAGCAGGAGGAGAAGAAGAAGCAGGCAGAAGAGAAAAAGCAGAGGCAAGCTGCCTTTAAAAACCTCCAGTCTGCCTTCAAATGACCACCTCATCTTCCTACTGCTCCACCATTGTCCCAGTTTCTTCAATATCCCACTCTCCTCCATTTGAAACATGGTAATAATATGCAAGGCTCTGGTAGTCTGTCTAGAGCTCCTTTTGCTTAGCCCCTGTTAACAAAAGTAAGTTATGTTCTGTTGATGACCCATTGCTCTGACCTTTAAATTACACATTCAGGGTTGTGCAGATACCGATTCCTCTATTCTTGTAGTGTTGAGTGGACAAATGTTGGTTTGGTCTCCCCTCTTTCACTTGCTGTGCTGCAATGAATTGGATACATCCTGGAGAATATGTATCGTGTTTTATGTAGATAATCATTCCTAAATCGTGACTGTGGTTTTTGTGCCACACTAGAGTAATTGTTAATGGAAAAGTACTTTTTGATGCAGCTAAAAATGTGAACTAAAATAAATGCATTTCTTTTTGGGTTAACCGAACAGTATTTAATTACTGGAACATTTGTCCACTTAACATAAGATATTGCCATTTAGTCCAGTGACTCTACATTGTGAATATGGGTTTTAAAAGAGGTATTTTTCAGCCCATTGTGTAACACAGCAGTGGTTGTGCTTTATCCATGTAATTTTCGGTAGGAGCTAGTAAGCGCTTTATCAAATATATACAAGTGCCACTGTACCCTGGCTGCTTTGAGACCAGAAACCCACCTGACCAGAGCGTCGTTCTCTATGCTGTGCATTCCTGATGCTGTGAGAAAATATTATGTGCACACTTCTGTCCAGACAGTCAATCCCATTTTAATGTAGAAGAATAGTTCAGTGTTTAATGCCTAAAATAGCACTATTTTTATGTTTATCTGGATGGTGTTTTATGGGTTTAATTTTGGGGTTGGATATTCTTGCATGCATGGTGGTGGTTGTTTTTAAGTGTGTTTTGTATGGGCACTGTGAATTTCTGACAATCTTAACACACAAAGTGGTTCCCTGACTTGAGCCATGAAAACCCCCATCAGTACCGACCAGTCTGACTACTGGCTGACCGCATACTACTTCTAATCCTTCCTACCAGAGCCATTTGGCTCTCTAATAATTAACTAATATCTGCTGGTTTGGCTCTGGTTTTCACAAAATGTTTCCCATTTCTCACAACAGACAAAAGGTCTGTGCAGGGTGTTACAGACGTAGGCAGAGTACAAGTCTTTGAAGCTAACAGTCAAGTCCTTGACACTCCTTGCCTTCACCAAAGAGACTGGCCTTTTGACAATTTCACCCATATATATGAAGCTGGAATTTACGGCATTGTTGGTCATTGGTTGTTTGGAATAACCTTTGAATCCAGAAATTGAATTATAATTGGTATCAAAGTCAAATACAAGTGTTCATTTACTATACAAGTTTTTGTATTTTAATGATGGAAATGAAAGCTGATATTTTGTGGTTTGAATGACTGCATTTTGACCAGCTGGTTTCTTCTGGGCAAATAAAATGGTTGCTTAATAATCCGGTAGCAATGTGTTGTTTTGGAGCGCTGATAATGATAATATTTTGAATACTTGTGTAATTGTAGTTAAAAAATGAATGTAGGATATCTCCCGTTTTACTCGAGGTCAATAATAAAATTACATTTATTAGATGAAGGCCAGACTCTTGGTACATGTTGTAGAACAAGGACTGGATTGTACGCTTAAGAGACCAGAGGTAAGGCTACCAAAGCAATGGATACCCTTTCTAAAAGCCTATCAGAGTAATTTTAATTTGCCTCTGAAATGTTTCTCCTGAAACCCCTGTGATACTGCCTGTGCACTGAGTTAGAACCAGGAAAACAACATGAATCTTCCCAACATATAGTGTCTGGATATTTCTAGGAGGCTTACTGTATTATGGTTGGGACCAGGTGGCTTGTGCTGAGACAAGTTGTGGAACTGGCTGCTGTGTCTCTAGAGATGTGAACTTTGTTCTTCCTGTAGTATGGGGTCATGCGCTTGAGATGGTGTGTGGGGGGCAAGTGGTGTTCGAGAACCTTTTATCTGTTTACCCACTCCCTGTGAATGAGAGTTTTTAGTTTGTATGATTGTAAAACCAACAATTACAGGGCTTACAAGAGGACAGGGTTTCTGGAACAATGTTTGACCAATCTTCCGATTTGGCAGGATTTTTTTCCTTTGCATTAGCCTTGCATGTGACCAGTCAGTATCTTTTAATGTGTCTAGCACTCCCATATTGGCAATGCTTTGCATCTGACAGTCGGTTCATGCAATTAACATCAAGTTTGTTTGCTCAAGCCACACGTCATCTAGAACTCAACCCCTTGAGCACAAGGCAACACTGTAAGGTGATATGCTGTCTGTAGTGATGTGTGTACATTGTAATATACAGTGTGAGTAGCTTATGTTCTTTAGTATAGTTTTGTACATTAACACTCTGCTATAGGACACTGTCATTTTCTGTAGTGTAGCTAGTAAATGACTCTCAAAACATTTGAGATATGCACTCAGTTTGCACACATTTGGCCTTTTCAAAGAATTGACTTAACAGCTTTGATCATGTTTAATGCAAACACAGCTGTAGCGTTATTAAACATGTTTATTAACGCAGACTAAATGCCCATTATTTATTCATTAGTGTAATAATTGGTTTATTGGGTGGGTGCACAAAGTTGACTATTTTGTCATATCATATATTTTAGTTCACTTTCAGAAAATGTAATGCTTTTTAACTCAACTGAGCTATTTTAAATTGGAGCAGGATGGGAGTATGAGGGAAATAGTAGTTTGTACAGTTACATATTCAGTATAATAGTTTGTGAACTAGCTTCCAACATTGTGTTCAAATAGGGTATTAATAGATATCTGGCAGAACACCATGGCACACTACAACTAAGGTTGTGTATAAAAAATATTTTTTCATGATATGTCATTAAAAAAAAGCGTTTAGTTTTGTATGGGATTGTGAAACGTTTTGCATATGGGTGTTGTCCACAAGCAGGTCCCTGGTTTAAAAAAAGAAAGGGAAGTATCCACTGGTTATACCTTACCAAAGTGATGGAAAATTGACCTGTTCATCTGTGTGTGATTTAAAAATGTTGTCTGTGTCAAATGTCTTCAGATGTTGTCAATATTGAAAAGCGTATGTTTATATCTATACCTGTGTCTACAATCACGATGCCTTCAACAAGGCTAATGGAAAAATCGATCCTACCGGAAGCCCTTTCTCCCAGGTTGTACAAATTACATTCAGACTTCTTCACTTACTACTTTAATCCAAAACCATTGTTCATCGCTCACAGTCTCCCCGCAATCCGGGAACAGGGGTTTTAGACAAACGTTTCTCAGTGGAACACTGGGTTTGGTGCCATCTCTCCTGACGCTGGCCATGCAGAAAATACCATGCCGGGCGGCTTAGGTTGCTACTGTATCCTCTACCTTGGGCTCCACTGCCGTAAACGTTATTGAATGCTAGACAATTGTATGTACTGGTAATGCTCATTGAAGGAACATTCCACAGTGGAGAAGTCTCTTCCTTTTCAATCCCAGTTTATTTGCTTCGCTAACTATCACAACCGGTTAGTCTGGCAGAATAGGACATTATGCACACTGCTAGTATGAGGACAAATAAATTGCAGCCAGGTGGCCAATATTGAGTTCTGCTGTTTGTATTTTAGACAATGTCAATATTTCAGCTCGGTGTTATAGAGAGAAACTTGTCCCGCTTTGGAGATGCAATTTATAGGACCTGGGAAGCATAGCAAATGGGAGGCTTAATGTTTCGCTTTGCCCTGTTCAAGGTGTGATTGTTAAATGTTTTCAGTGATAAGGACTGTTTGAGCACCAACCTTATTTGTGTAAAAAGGGACTGAGTAAAAAGTAACAGTAGGTTTCTTCCTCTGTCCCTTTGACATGCAGTTTTGTCCATCCTGTTTTCTAATGTCCTGTGAAAAATCGAGATTACAGATTAAAAGATGCATTCCTGAACCAAGTTACTCACACCTCATGTATCGTCTGACAGAGGGAAAGGGTGGGATGCAATGAGCTGGGTCTTAAATCAGTGAAAGCTGTACAAGATTCACAATTGGACTAATGCCCTTACTATATGGGACCATGGGGTGCAATGGTAGAGGACAGAGATTTGGTGTTGAGTGCATAGAGAAGCATGTTGGGAGACCTTGTCTTCTGTGCAATTCTCTATCATTTTCCTTGTTCTCCAAGGTCCTCATTTCTTCTGTCTTCAGCATTCCTAGGGGAAATTGTGCCAAATGTTTTTTTCTAATGTATCCATCATGTCACAGGGATTGAAATGTTGTCTAGATTACTTAACAAAATAATTTGAGTGGCAATAAAATAGATTTAGATTTGGCATGATGAACTGCTGTGATGCTCAGGGTACAATATCATAAAAATAATAAATGTACTTTAGCTCCTTTTAGTCTGTAATAGTGACACTGAAGGTGTGATGTAACAATAGGATTGTACTTTGGTTTCTCTGACTTAAGTCTTAAATGATCATGTTTAGATTCAGCCTTGGTTTGAAAGGTTCACTAAGGGATCATGCAGTCAAAAGTTGTTTTAACATTTTGCTTGATTTTCACCATATCTATGTCTGATTTGCTGTAATCTGTCCTACTATTTTCAAAGTAGTTTTTCCAGATCCTTCTTTGACATCTTGCTGTAATACATTATTTTGAAAGTTGTCTTGTAAGCCGATGATCAAATGAGGCTACACCATAACACCTTTAATGACACCATTGATTTCTTACTAAAATGTATGATTATTCATGTTGCAATTAAATATATATAAAAAGTATATTTTGTCCTTTCTTAATAAGATTTAATTTGTAGTTATTCTGTTGACACACTGGTATGGAGCAAATAACCGTGCGCTCATCTTAAGATTTGTATGGGGAGGGATTTCTAGAGGACCACCGGTGAATGAAAGTAAAGATGATTTAAGCATTGGCTAAGTGTTAGGAGTGGTAATTACAAGCTTCACCTGGAAGCCAGTGGAGTCTCGCAATGGAATAACTTGGGAATAATGCAAGGAATGATCTACCTTATCCACTTCAATGTTGTTTATAGTAAATGGGAGTGTTCTCATCCTGATCAGGCCCCCCACTGTTGTCATTAGGAAACTTTTATGTTGCTGGAGTTGTGTAGAGCTGTTCCACTGTGGCTGAACAAGGGGTACAGGAGGGGGTAAGTATGAACTCCTGAGGTGAACATGTTAAGTGTGAGCATGGTGGCTGTGTTGCTGCTGTGGATTACAACTCACTGCCGACCCTTGATGAGGCACACATGAAGCCAATCAAGCCTCATCAGGCAAGCATCGAAGAGCAAAACTAGGTTGAGTGAAAGTGTGATGCTGGAGTTTGCTGCCTGTGTTGCTGCGCTGCCCTAGCAACGCAAGAGTCTGGAAAGGTGAAGAGCTATGACTGCACCAACAGCAGCAATGGGAAGCCCTAGGCAAAGTGGAATTACATTCCACAGCGCTTTAGCATTTGAGTTATTCTTTATAGATTTGTTTCCCCTCTATTGCTGCTGTTATGTTTCTAAAACCCCTCCAGGGTTCTTACCACTATAAATATTTCTGTTTTCTGTATTCTCTTTCTATTTATTGTGAGTACATACATTTAGAGTGCTGAAAAATGTTGATCATTTTGCATGTCAGGTTCAGACCTATGTGTACAACCCTCTCCTGGCTCACCACCAGACAAAATACTTTCTGTTGCCCTGAAATAATAAGGAATTACATGGACTAGTAGATGGTGATATCAACTTGGGTTGATATCAAGACCTACCTCGAGCTGGTGGCCAGCTTTGCCTGATTAGAGCTGGAATTTCCAGTTGGGTACGCAAATGCTTCTATGTTATTACAGTCAAAATGTTGACCCACATTAGTTAAACCCTGCCATCGTGTGTCGACAATAGGAATGTGCAGACTGAGCACTGCTGGAAATGAGAGTAGCATGTCCACTGTTCTCAGGTGACAGTATCGCTGTCAGAGGGGATGGTTACTTTTTACTTTTAGTCTGTTTTCAGACTACAACTTCATGAAGCACTGGCACAGTTCAGGTAAGTAGGAATGAACAATCTTTCTAGGTTTTATAACTAGTACTGGGTAGATGCACACTAATTCTGGCCCATTGTTGGTTCATTGTATGTATTGTAATGTTTATTACATATTCTAAAAGTGTCTTTGAATGCAACAAATAGTTTGTACTGTGTGTGTGGAAAAAGCAGTCTTGCACCAGGATGAAGGAGAAGAGTTTGTGTTATGGAATTGAACTCAATCCTGCATTTCACAATGGAGTTAAGTGGCTGCTGGTGTGCCCTTTGCAGACTGGAGCACCAACGTTACCAAAAGTGACAGAAATCTGTGTGGGTGTGTGCCTAAAGAATATCACAAAACTATGACGGACAATGTTCTGAATAAATCTCATCAGTTCAGGTGTTGGAATCTGTATTTATATTTTTGCCAAAACTTAATTTCAGCTGTGGTTGGCGCTCCACTTTACCCACAGTAGTTATCATATTCAAGCCCTAAAATGCAGGTTTTCAACATGTCTATGATCATTTACCATGCCTTTTTGTTTAGAAAAACATTTACTGAGTGATTAGTCTTGCTAAGGTGTATTAAAATGCTTTCCAACATTTTCAATACAACAAAAATCGATGCTGCTTTGAAAACTGTTATAGCTCCATATTGTATAATGTGTTGTATCATTGACTGTCCTATAGATGTACTATGGATGCCAAATGTGTTTGAATTTATTTAATTGTTGTTGACATTAGCAGATCATTCTGATAACGTCACTAAATATTTTAGGTTTCTATCGCAGATATTAGTCTCCCATTTGTGCTCTTCTTTTCTAATCACTTGGATTCCAATATTGCATTCATATCTATCCACCATTTTTCTTTCTCTCCTAATCATTTATGTGAACTGGTAATGTATTTGCCCGCTAGATCGAATTAATTATAGATCTCTACTTTAAGCCCATCACTTCTCCCACTCTCATTTCAATCTGTCTCTCCTCTGCACCCAACCATCATCACCCTCCTTGTTCAACAATGGACCTCCCGCTTGGTCTCAGCATGCAGCAGGAGCTGTGGCTCCGTGCCAAATCTCAGGTGTTGTCCTCCCTCAAGCCTATGCTCTCCCTAAGAGCCTTTTCCCTAGCCACGCCGCACGCTGTGAGCTCTGACTCCCACCACCCCCTCGAAGCCATTGACATGCACCACAGCCCCCAGGCCACCGCCAAGATGACCAACAACGGCATGTTTCTCAGCAATAGCCACAACACACCACCTCACCCACCGGCCCTTCCAAGAACCCCCAACCTGGGCCTCAGAAACGTGACGCGGAACCACAATGCCCATTCACACACCCAATACAACAATGACAGAGGTCAGTTTTTCAAAAACTAATATTTTATGTTGGTACTATACAATGACAAAGCTTTATTATATCTACTCACAACGTAGTTTTCAGTTTGCAAAACCTTACTTCTGTCCTTTGCTCAACCCTACTTCTTGTCCTTTGCACAACCCTACTACAGTCCTTTGCACAACCCTACTTCTGTGCTTTGCACAACTTTACTTCTGTACTATAGATTTGTAACTAGTGAAATACTCAACACATGTAACATTACTTTAATAGAGCACATATGGTTGTAATTTAGTCAAAAGTGAATGATTTTGACACTGTCCATACTATATTTTATAGATAATAGCATCAACGCAGAGTTCATCCCCAGTAGCTCAGCTGAGGAGACTTTTGGGCCACATGTCAACCCAATCAAAACATCCAGGACACACCAGGAGCTGCACAAGGAACTACTTTTAGCCCATAAAAAGTAGGTAGCATGTATAAGAATTTTATAATTACATACAAACTCATTAAGGCACCCTAGTGAAACAAAGCCATTCGATATATTCTGTCCTGAAGTATAGGTTCAACGTTAAGATACAGTCTGGTATTTTTGCAGTATACTAAATATTTATTTAAAACAATCATTTGGGGTCGAATCTGTCATTTCATTTATGTGCTTTATCTATAATCAGAATCACTATCATACCTCAGTTAGCCACAAAATGTCAAGTTTGAAAGAGAGTGGTTTTGACGTAATGCATAATTCGGCACATAAGTAACATTTTCACAGTAAATTTTTGGCACAATCAGCACCACCTTTACATTTCAGGAACTCTCTATTGACTTCTGAGATTTGATTTTTCTTGAGGCATAGATTATATAAAAAATTTCTAAAGCATCGATAGTTCCTCGTACAGCTAGCCATCAGGCCAAACTAAGTTACTGTGCCTGCAGGACTTTGGTCAGATAGGTGAATAAGATCCCAATAGACAATCAAACAGAGATTCAGAGTTTTTCTACAGAATTGGGAGAAACTGACAAAAGGACAACCATCTATACAGGACTCTATCATAAAAGCCTGATTGATGGAGTGGCTAGATGGAAGCCACTCCTAAGTAAAATACATATGACTTGGAGCCTGAAGGACTAGAGCGAGAGGAAAAAGATTCTCTGGTCTGATGAAGCCAAAATCTAAATATATGGCTTGAATGCCAAGTACTACGACTGCAAAACAAGGTTGCTAATATCATCCCTGCACTGAAGCATGGTGGTGGGATCATACTTTGGGGATGACTGTCAATGGCAGGGACTGGGACTGAGCAGGGTTGCGGAAAGGAGATACAGAGAGAAAACCTGATCCAGAGTGCACAGGACCTCAGAGTGTGGCGAAGATTCATCTTTCAGCACTAGAACGTCTCGAAGCACACAGCCAAGACAACGATGAAGTGTCTTCAGGACAAGTATGTTAATGTCCTTGAGTGGTCAAGACAAAGCCCGGACTTGAATCCATTTGAACATCTGTGTGGAGACCTGAAGATCACAGTTCATTGACGCTCCCCGTTCAGTCTGATAAGGCTTGAGAGGATCTACAAGAATGGATGAAAATACACAAGTCCAGGTGTGCAAAGAATGTGGAGGCATTCCAAAGGAGATTTGAAGATGGGATTACTGCCAAAGACATTGCTACAAAGTACTGAACAAAGTACTGAATAAAGTACTTTCTAAAGGCACTGTATGTGGTCCATAAAAATGCTCTGGGAAATTTCTAGTTACTGATAATACAGTTGTAAAAAGTAATATCTTGTATTGAATTTAGGTGTTTGCTTTCTTTCTGTCCAGGTGGGAAAGGGCGATGTGAAGTGCAGTGGCTATTGCTTCATCCGTGAATCTGTTTGGGCCATATGTGAGTTGTAGTGTGCCCAGGGAGTCAGGTAGGGTGGATGTAAAATTATCTTTGATTAGCCCCTAAAACTATGACTAAGTGCACTGGGTGATAGTGACTTAGTTCTGTTGCCTTGTCTTTGTTGGAAAATAAAATGACGGTGGATTAATCTTGAGGTTGTTGAGAACGCTCTAGTCAGCGAGTTTGGGCATACCCTAAGACATGACTAAAGTCAGCACTCTTAAATGAGTTAACACACTTGAAAGACTTGCGCAAGTCATCCATAGGGAATGAAAGTCTGCTGTTAGGGATGAGTAGGCCCTTGTTGGCATCCCGATGGTGTTTCCTGGAAAATGTTTTGCT
Source organism: Esox niger (assembly GCA_016801105.1). Lineage (NCBI taxonomy): Eukaryota > Metazoa > Chordata > Actinopteri > Esociformes > Esocidae > Esox > Esox niger. Next base: position 29,819 of record JACXGJ010002942.1, read on the forward strand.
CCGCTGGCGTTGATGAGTCATAGTCCACAATGTAGCTGGTTGTCTTTTAAATAATGACTGAAAAGCTCAATCAATGTAGTCCTGAGAGTGTTTACTCAGGTAGAGGATTCCGGTCTAGACTTACTGGTGAGTGAGTAGCATGTTAAGAACCATAACTGCACTGAATGTGCGTCAGAAGACACATATCTCAACATCGACTGTCCCGAGTCGTTGCAATGAAGCATGGCCATAATTACATATAGAATTCCTATTTTTGCTTCAGACTGCAAACATGAATCTATAGAATGGAGGCGTGGTCTGTTCTACTTAAACTGAAGATGGTGAGAGCTTTATAAACATCTCAAAATGTTTTATAACAATGATTGAATGTCCTGGTGGTCAATGGTGGTATTTGGTAACCTCTGGAAAACACAGCTACAGTACATTGCACTCAAGTATCATTTCCCTGTGGGCAGATCATCAAATATGAATGACAGACTATCACAGAAACTGCAATAGAATACCCTCTCTCTATGCTGCTGTTTCTCTTTCGGGCATTGCGAGCCTAATCTAGAGTAAAATGATATTGCCTTAAACAATGGCTGACCTGACCCCACAGTATACATCTTGATATCAAATACTGTAAAGCTTGAATCAATCACTGTGCCATTGGTGTGAGCGATTTGTGTTTGTGAAACCTTAATTGCCTTTAGCCAAAATAAACTGCTACATACATTGAAACCAACGCAAGTTTAGTGTTAAATTATTCTTTTTGCTGTCCATATGCTCCAATGTTTTAATCCTGCCATTGTTCTTTCTTGCCAGATGATCAAGATGACTTAGCTAGTAGACTGGTCCTATTCACATTAACAAGAGTTATTGGATAATAATATTAATAATATGTAGTTACACTATTGTATTCACATTCGGGATGGGAACATGATATGGCATGTCTTTCTCATTGTGAGAATGTATTCTCAGCAGAATATGTTCAGCAGCATATATAATATGCTAATGTCTTCCTCTTATGTCACTTTCCTTATCTCTCCCTCCCTCTCTCCTATGTGACTACAGGGGTAAGGGACTGTGTAGTAAGCCTGAACTACAGCAGGTGCTTGAGAGGCGTAGGAAAGAGCAGACACGGAAAGCAGAGGGTGCCCAAGCCAGGACTCCCTTGGAGGAGGAGCTTCTGAAACGACAGAAGAAAAACACAGAAGTAAGTAGGAAAAGCTTTAGTAGCACATCCGAATCTTGTTCATAGGCAAAAAATTGAGGATAGTAGACTTAAACAAGGTCGTTTTCCATTTGTATTTCTACCCACATGATTTGGGTAGAAGTTTAGTGATGTACACTTGCAACTCCATCCTAAGGTGACAGCACCAACCCATTCGAAGTATGTGCTCTGTCTGGATGTCTTTGTTTTTAAAAGGCCTTAAGTGTTTTCTTCTCAGTAGACTAGGTCTTAGTTACATGTACAGTAACAGTACAAAATATGTTAATTGTTTTCTATTGCATTTGCACACCGTTCAAAAGTTTGTGGTCACTTAGAAATGTCCTTGTTTTCGAAAAGAAGTGCTATTTTCTTTGCCCATTATAATAGCATAAAATGTATCAGAAATACAGTTTAGTCATTGTTAGCATTGTAAATGACTATTGTAGCTGAAAATGCCTAATTTTCAGTGGAATATTTATTTAGGCATACAGAGGCCCATTATAGGCAACCATATACTGTGTTCCAATGGCACATCGTGTTTGCTAATCCAAGTAAATCATTTTAAAAGGCCAATTGAACATTAGGAAACCTTTTTGCAGTTGTGTTAGCACAGCTGAAAACTGTTGTACTAATTACAGAGTTGCAAAGAAATAGCCATATCTCATACTGGCCAATAAAAACCAAGTATGGTGAACATAATGTGATGGTCTCAGGGTGCTTTGGTGGTAAAGTGGGAGATTTGTACAGGGTTATAGACATCTTAAAGATGAAAGGCTATCACTCCGTTTTGCAACGCTATGCCATACCCTGTGGACAGCATTTGATTGGAGCCAATTACCTTCTACAATAAGACAACAACCTAAAGCACAACTCTCAGCTATGCAAGAACTGCTTACATTGACTGCTTAAAGAAGAAGCAGTCATCTGATATTCTGTCTATAATGGTCTGCAATGCTGTAAATGCTGCAAATTGGGGATTCTTTGATAAAAGCAAAGTTTGAAGGACACAATTGTTATTTCAACTGAGAATCATTATTTCTAACCTTGTCAGTGATTATATTTCATATTCATTTTGCTGTATTTCCTATTCAAACTCATTTCATCTATGTATTCATCGAAAACAAGTGGAAACAAATTCAAAGTGACCCCAAACTTTTGAACAGTAGTATATACACGTTTTGTGGAGTCATACATAAAAAATAATGTGGTAAGACATATAAAAATAACTGTTTTTACTTTCCGACTCACATCTATGAGATTTCATAATGTAAAACTGATGACCAGCATCTTGTATCTATCTGTAGGTAAATGTATATGGACATTTTGACGTTTTAATTGATAAGCTATACCGGTGCTGTTTCCACAGAGGGAGAAGCAGGAGGGGGAGAGGGTGCGGGAAGAGGCCCAGCTGTTGGAGTTTGTCAGAGTCCGGCAGAACCTGAAGAAGATCCAGGCCTTCCACAAGACCACAAACTCTTGAGATCATTACAGGGACTTGTGTTGAACAAACTGATAGATGCAAATCACCCTTTTGTCATTTACATTGCCTGGGAAGAGACATGAATCAATATTGGCTTTAGGTAGACTCTCATCTGCCTTTTAAGTTCATTTTGCGTTGGAGCTCAAAATAGCCATTGTCAGTATTGAAGGTCTCTCTCTCAGATAAAAAAAATGATCATCTACAGTTCTCTGAAAAAAATCATACAATGTGCAATTATCTCTCAAAGTATTGTTTTATATGATAATTTCAGATGCAAACGCATTGAGAAATTCTAATTAGTGAGATCTTGCAATCATATATATATATAGCGGTTTTCACTTGGGAACATGTTGGGTAATGGTTGGGAACTGTCTATATCAGTGGTTCTAAATGCCAGACCTTGGGACCCAGAGTACTGCTAGTTTTCATTCTGGTCTAATTAGACAATGAGACCAGGAACACCAGGTGTATGGAATTAATTATCTGGTAATTAGAAGACTAGCTATACCCAGGGTCCCAATGCTTGTAGTTGAAGACTTCTTATCTTTATAGCAGTATCAAAATGATTTGCTTCATAAATGTATCAGTTGGTTTTAGTTTCAATCATAGAGATACAATTAATATTGAAATCATAGGGAAGAATGTTCAACTGTAAGAATCTGAAACGTGTAAAAATAATTCTAAACAAATGTAATTTGGAAAATATAAAACTGAATATAGAAGCTGTGTATTAATAGGTCTGAATGTGAGAGTTACAAAATGTAAGCACATCACTTAGACATTTTCTTTGCTCTGAGTTGTCCAACACCAGACTTGGACTCCAAGTTCAGAGTATTAGTCTAAGTTTGCTTCCCTGCCCCACTGTTTCCCACAAAACTAAAAAGATAAAATCTATGGGTGTGAGATTTTATACCCCACCCAATCTTAAATGAGCACATGTTAATTTATTTTGTGGTAGATTAATTCCTTTGTATTGGTCAGTTCATGAAATACCACAAGTTCCAAAATTCATAGTGGACGTAGATACTGCCAAAATGACAATCTAAGAATATTATTATTTTTAGAAAATGACACTTTAAAACAATAGTGTTTTTAATATACCAACGCTGATCATATGTATCTATGTGCCTTGGTTTTCTCATTATATGCATGTGCAGAAAAGCACTTTCTCGTTTAGCTTGCATGTTGCCAGCACCCAATGCATCCATAGTAAATACAACAACTAATTGCCCAGGTAAACAGCACGGTCACCTTGGTCCCGCTTATACAACGCCAACAAACAACATTAACACACATTAATCATTAGAAACATTTTAGATGATTTCTTTTTGTCAAAAAATTCAAACAGATGTTTCTCCAGTTGTGTAGCAAGGTTTCAGGGAGACTATGACTGATACTATTTAAGTCTATACACAAACCTTTAAAGTAACATTTAGTCTTGATGGCTTGGTAAACGTTCTCCTACATTAATCATGGTTAATAATAAAATGGTTTCATAACTAATATTGTCTTGACATAAATAAAATGTATTATTAGTTTTGTGTAACTTTTTGTAGTTAGTTGTGCTTTTTGAAAGCAAACAATGAATATATAATGTTTTTGTCCAGGAGTTTCACATTTGTTGGCTTCACAGCATGTATTTTTATGTCATTTGATATTAACTAGTTGACAAACTATGAAAGAAGATGAGTGCAGAAGCTTGTAAAGTACATTTACGGCCTTTGACTTATAAACGTTCTACTTCCGGATGTAGCTATATCTAAAAGGATGTTATAACCCACAAATCTCAGTAGTAAATCAAGTTGTTCAATATACAGGTGCCGGTCATATAATTAGAATATCATCAAAAAGTAGATTTTATTCAGTAATTCCATTCAAAAAGTGAAACTTGCATAATGTATACAGTCATTCCACACAGACTGATATATTTCAAGTGTTCATTCCTTTTGATTTTGATGATTATAACTGACAACTATTGAAAACCCCAAAATCAGTATCTCAGAAAATTAGAATATTACTTAAGACCAATACAAATTTATTTTTGAAAATTTGGCCAACTGAAAAGTATGAACATGAAAAGTATGAGCATGTACAGCACTCAATACTTAGTTGGTGCCCCTTTTGCCTAAATTACTGAAGCAATGCAGCGTGGCATGGAGTCGATCAGTCTGTGGCACTGCTCAGGTGTTATGAGAGCCCAGGTTGTTCTGATAGTGGCCTTCAGCTCTTCTGCATTGTTAGATCTGGCGTATCGCATCTTCCTCTTCACAATACCCCATAGATTTTCTATAGGGTCAGGCGAGTTTGCTGGCCAATTAAGAAAAGGGATACCATGGTCCTTAAACCAGGTACTGGTAGCTTTGGCACTGTGTGCAGGTGCCAAGTCCTGTTTGAAAATGAAATCTGCATCTCCATAAAGTTGATCAGCAGCAGGAAGCATGAAGTGCTCTAAAACTTGGTAGATGGCTGCATTGACCTTGGACCTCAGAAAACACAGTGGACCAACACCAGCAGATGACATGGCACCCCGAACCATCACTGAGTGTGTAAACCATCAACTTTATACTGGACTTCAAGCAATGTGGATTCAGTGCCTCTCCTCTCTTCCTCCAGACTCTGGGACCTTGATTTCCAAAGGAAATGCTAAATGTACTTTAATCAGAGAACATAACTTTGGACCCCTCGGCAGCAGTCCAGTCCTTTTTTCTTTAGCCCAGGCGAGACGTTTGGCTTGTTCAAGAGTGGCTTGACACAAGGAATGCGACAGCTGAAACCCATGTCTTGCATACGTCTGTGCGTGGTGGTTCTTGAAGCACTGATTCCAGCTGCAGTCCAGTCTTTGTGAATCTCCCCCACATTTTTGAAAAGGTTTTGTTTCACAATCCTCTCCAGGGTGCGGTTATTTCTATTGCTTGTACACTTTTTTTTTCTACTACATATTTTCCTTCCCTTCGCCTCTCTATTAACATGCTTGGACACAGAGCTCTGTTAACAGCCGGCCTCTTTAGCAACAACCTTTTGTGTCTTGCCCTCCTTGTGCAAGGTGTCAATGGTCGTCTTTTGGACAGCTGTCAAGTCAGCAGTCTTCCCCATGATTGTGTAGCCTACAGAACTAGACTGAAAACAAATCTACTTTTTGATGATATTCTAATTATATGACCAGCACCTGTACATTACCCAAATAATCAATAAATCAACATCCACAGCCCCTCTCTGTTTAGCAAGAAGCAAGTCACAAATCAACAGTGTTAGGGAACGTTATTATTTAAAGTAACTAATTGCAGTTAGTAGATAGAGTTCCCGTAAAAAAACGAGTTACGTTACTTGCTGTAGAAAGTAAGGCATTACGTTTTGTTAGTTAGTTTAAGATAAGTCCTGTGATTTTATATCCATGTGTTGGTCACTTATGCCCAGAGGTCACACAATTAATGGGATATCATATAATTACATGTCAGGTATTGCATAGTCAGTGTCAGTTACCAGCATATTACATTATTAATCATTAATCATTATACAACAAGAGTGACAGGTTGTCAAGTTCTGTCAATACGAAGCAGGGGTCAGACGCAGGAGTTGGCTTGCTTCCTTTAATTTCTCGGTTAAATAAGCCTAAGAATGGGCAACTACAGAAGAAATGGGCAACAGTAAACCCAGTAGAACAAAGGATAGAACCACAAAAGTTCATAGTGCTGGACTAGCTGATATACAAAGAAGCCCTAACGGTAGCAAACAGCAATGATGCAAACTAACAATAACCCACAAACCCCAAACTAACCAATGATGAAAAGTATTTGATCCCCAGCAAATTTTTTACATTTGCCCACTGACAAAGAAATGATCAGTCTATAATTTTAATGGTAGGTTTATTTGAACAGTAAGAGAGAAAATAACAACAAATTAATCCAGAAAAACACAAAATATTATACATTGATTTGCATTTTAATAAGGGAAAAAAGTATTTGAACCCTCTGCAAAACATGACATGGTACTTGATGGCAAAACCCTTTTTGGCAATCACAGAGTTCAGACATTTCTTGTAGTTGGCCACCAGGTGTGCACACATCTCGGGAGGGATTTTGTCCCACTCCTCTTTGCAGATCTTCTCCCAGTCATTAAGGTTTCGAGGCTGACATTTTTCAACTCAAACCTTCAGCTCCCGTTACAGATTTTCTATGAGATTAAGGTCATAGGCCACTCCAAGTCCTAATGTGCTTCTTTTTGAGCCACTCCTTTGATGCCTTGGCCATTTGTTTTAGGTCATTGTCATGCTGGAATATCTATCCATGACCCATTTTCAATGCCCTGTCTGAGGGAAGGGAGTTTCTCATCCAAGATTTTATGGTACATGGCCCTGCCTATTGTCCCATTGATGCAGTGAAATAGTCCTGTCCCCTCAGGAGAAAACACAGACAAAGCATAATACTTCCACCTCCATGTTTGACGATGGGGATGGTGTTCTTGGGGTCATATGCAGCATTCCTCCTCCTCCAAACACAGCGAGTTGAGCTGATGCAACACTTTCACCCAGCTCTCCTCTGAATCATTCAGATGTTCACTAGCAAATTTCAGACAGGCCTTTAATTGTGCTTTCTTGAGCAGGGGGACCTTGTGTGGGTTGGGTAGGTTTGAGTATCACTACAACAACTAGTAATAAAAGTAACACATAACCCTGATTTCTGCAAAAGTTAGTGCACCCAAAAAAAAATTATGAAAACATTAGGGCTGTCAAAATGAATGTGTTAATGCATGCCATTCATTTTTTTGTCATCATTAACAAATCTTTCTTATTTTAAGCTTCACAACCGTTAGTGCTTGACTTGTGCAGGAGCAGTCACATTCATTTGCAGTGCGTCACATGAGCTTTTTTCAAAATAACAGTCATGTTTTGAATCGTGTTTATTCGCCACATGTCTGTGAGGCATGCGGTTTATGTGCAAAAGAGGAGTAACAGCATGTTAGTACTCATAAGTCAGAACACAGTCTGCACTGTTCAAAGTTGGAAAACAGAATATCTACAACAGCCGTGCCTCTCCTGTGACCCTTTTTTTAAACTGATCCTTAGATGCTGTGTGCACGAATCAATTTGTTAATCTTGCTTTTATTTATGACTAGCTTAAATTAATGTCTAGCCTAAACTAGACATACATTTTGTCACCAGCCGCATTTCCACTAAAACATTTTATATTCTCGTAACGAACAACTTCTATGCTTAGCATTAGTAAATTACATATTCTGATCCTGATTTTTGTTTGTGGATAAACATCTCAGGCTACCTTATGCCTTTGTGTAATTAAGCAATCTACCTTATAGAATTTGTAAATAATTTAATAAAGGCACCCGTATTTGGCAGTGGCCAAACAACTATCAAAAAAGCTACTTGTGTGCAGGAGTAGACCTGAACCCCATTCTAACCACATTTTATGATTGTGATGGCAGCCTGTTTTATACACTACGTGCATTGGTGCTTCAGAGATGTATCAGGAACACCCACATGGCTGCCCAAGGCAGGAAGATGAAAATGAGTAGACTATAACTTGTATTTTGTCTAATGAATTGGATAAACTGGTTGATAATTTGGTCAAGTAATTGATTGCTACCAGTGATTGTTTGTACATTCCTTGTCATTAAAGTAGTTTCCTCAACTATCTCACCTTTTACCTATTGCCCAAAGTGAAGTGCTAGGTATAAAAAAAGGCTCAAGTAAAATCCCAAAAAAGTATTTATTGAGAATCAGACACTTCTGACCACCAAAAGGCAACTTTAGCATGTTATTGCAGTTGAGGGCTACCACCATTTAATTTAATCTGGTGAATATACATATATCTTTATGAAGGATACCTCCAGATGACCCAGATAACATTATCTGATCATTTTTTTATCGAATCTAGATTCAATTAATGTTGAAAATCTTAATGGCACTGTACAAGTTAAATTGCCACTAGAGGCCTCTATAGTTCACTATGGTTCCCTCATTAATTGTCATAACTGTTTTTGCCGATTAATTATTGCGTAGCCTTGCATATGCAGCAGATATCTTAAAATTATTTAAATAGCTTGTGTCTCCATCCTAATATCAGGATTTGACAACCACAGACAACAACTGCAGGCTCTCGCCCAAGTCCTCTCTTAGGATTGGTGAATGCATCTAATAAAATTAATATTTTTTTTGTATGAGTATTTGATGACGGGTGTTGGCATAATCTGTTTATATTGGATAGAGTAAGATGCTATTCTAGCCTTGTGAATATGTATTGATGAGAGGGAGAACTTATATCTGATATAAAACTGACTGGTGAAGGTTTTGTTTTTACCAAAAGCCACGTAGCTTCCTATTTGAAGAGGCATTATCTACAATGATAGCATTGTAACATAACATTTCCATAATCTGCAGTAATAGTACAATGGTATTGTTTCTCAACATTTACTGACTATGATTTATGTTTGGTGCATACAAAAACAGCCTAAAATGCAAAATTTCTGTTGTTTAGCAGAAAGTAAATGTTCCTCTCATCAGCATCACCACGCAAACAGCTCCCCTTAAATGAGCAAAGATAAACGAAATCCCTGACTCGGTCATTACCTAGTTACTAAAACTAAAAAGTTCATTCAATCTGAGAGAGAAAAACAGCAGTGAATAGTGTAGAGAATCTCTTTTTATGTATAAAAAATACATATTTTGTAACCATTTGAAAGCGCTCGTTTATTCTTAACTTTCTTTAACATTATCGACAAAAAAGTACGGAACCCATTGTCTTAAACAAATTAATATTACAGATCTAACATGAATTATCCACGTTCACCCGTCACCACAATACTTTGGCTTCTCCTCCATCTCATCATAGGAACGTGCCCTAGCTCTCACATGACCACTCAGTCTAGGGAAGCACATGACCTTCGAAGCAAGCGGTGACCAAACATATTCCTCTACAAGTAACCCTTCGCAGGTTTCGAGTAGCGTCATACTGGCAACATTAAAGATTCTCGAGCAGCAATAACTTTTCCGGTTTTCGGATCTTGCCTTCAAAATAAAAGTCTGCGGTAAAACGCGATATTAATAATATTAAATTAATCTATTATGCCACGTTGCTTAGTGTACAGTGGATATAAAAGTCTACACACCCATGTTTTTGTTTTTGTGATGTAAAAGAATGAGACGAAGATAAATCATGTCAGAACTTTTTCCACTTTTAATGAGACCTATAATGTGAATAATTCAATTGAAAATTTTGAGGGGGAAATTAAAAAATTAAAACCTTACAATAACCTGGTTGCATAAGTCTGCACACCCTCTTATAACTGGGGATATAACTGTTTTCAAAATGTATCAATCACATTCAAACTTATGATAAATAAAAGTCATTACACACCGGCCAACATTTAAAGTGACTCTGATTATTCACAAATAAAGTTCAGCTGTTCTAACCATGTTCCACAGAGAGCTTCCAAAGCATCAGAAGGATCTCATTGTTGAAAGATATCAGTCAGGAGAAGGGTACAAAATAATTTCCAAAGCATTAAATATACCATGGAGCACAGTGAAGACAAGTTTGCAAAAACAAACATCAAGTCTCCCAAAAGCATGTGTTATGGTCTGATGAAACAACGGTTTTTCTTTTAATTCCATAATTCCAAAAGGTATGTTCGGCACAAAAACAATTCTGTACATCACCCAAAGAGCACTATACCCACAGTGAAGCATGGTGGTGGCAGCATCATGGTTTGGGGCTGTTTTTCTTTAGCTGAAAACTGGGCCTTAGTCACTGTGGAGGGAATTTTGAACAGTTCCAAATACCAGGCAATTTTGACATGGCTTCGCCAGAAGAAGATTAACATTTTGGAATGGGCCAGCCAGTGCCCAGACCTGAATCCAATTGAACATCAGTGGGATGATCTGAAGAGGGCTGTGCACAGGAAATGTCCTTGCAATCTGACAGATTTTGAGTGCTTTTGCAAAGAGGAGTGGGTACATATTGCTTTGTCAAGATGTGCCATGCTAATAGACTCCTACCCCAAAAGACTGACCACTGTAATAAAATCAAAAGGTGCTTCAACGCAGTATTAGTTTAAGGGTGTGCACACTTTCACAACCAGGCTATTGTGATTAATTTTTCCCCCAAATATTTCAGTTTGTTTTTCAGTTGAATTGTTCACTTCATAGGTAACATTAAAGGTGAAAATGGTTCTGACATGATTTATCTCCGTCTAATTTTTTTACATCACAAAACCTGGCATTTTAACAGGTGTGTATAGACTTTTTATATCCATCGTATATTGTAAAAATGTATTGTGGTAAAAGTTCAAGAGAGTCGATATGATGATTATATTCTAAAATAAATCAAAAGGCACTATGTATTTGCAATTGTTGCTGGCATTTTACTCCGCCTATACCAAAATAAAATATTTGACCATATATTGAAAGATACATTTCATTTGAGAAATCGGAAGGCTTGTATTGTATATAAGTATTTAGTAGGGTTTGTGGAGTGTAGGGAAAATAATAACACTTTTTAAACTTATAATAAGGTGGTACAGAAGGCTAAAGGTGGTTCATACAATCCATTGAGTTACATTATGGGCAATGGTATGGGCAGAGTAAAGCAACAATTGCAAATACACGGTGCCCTTTAATTCATTTGCATGTAATCACACTGTAGAGTCTCCTGAACAATTCCTACAGTATGAATATGTCCTACAGTATATTCACTGCTGCATAAATAATATTTTATTATTTATGCAGCAGTCAGTATGTGCATGTACAGTCTATAATAGTGTTTTGCATTGGGGGCTAAATAGGGTGTGGAACATATTGTGTTGGTAGATGTACTACAACATTCCGCATGATTACACAGGTTTGTCTTACTTATTACACAATCTCCTGAACATTTCCTACATTGCTTTCTCGGTGGAATATTCAATACTTTATTAGCTATGAGGCAATATGTATTCCATATTCAGTCATTAGCATTGTCAGATGTTTGCCCTTGGAACATGTTTTAAAACACACTTTCTATTTAAATTACTCAAACGTGATCAAATATGAATTGTTGTCAATGTTTTGATAGGTACATATTCTGAAACAATAAACTAAATTTGTCAGTTTTTAAGTAATACGTTGGCCTCTTATTTTGAAAATTTCCAAATGTTCCTAACCCGTAAGTTTTTTATGTTGCTCACAATACGCTGATCAGGTTTGTATCAGGTCTGTAAACCCGTGATAAGAGATTGCATTATCCTCGAAGAAGACATGCCTGCTGCCATCGAATGAGTCTCCGCTGTAAAAGTGAAACCTAAAAATACGTTTGCAGAAAAGGTATTTAAAATAGGCAACTCTAGAGGATATGTAGGATCTTGTTTGCACGATGTGCTAATTTATATTCCTCAGTACTTGAGTTTAGTAGATAGCTGACTTTTATGCTGTAGTCTACACCACAGGTAGACTATGAGGTACTATATAATGTACAGTTACGTGATTTTGCAAGGTTTTATGACATCTAAACAACATTCACATGCAGTATATTAGAGTTACTGTATATTATTAGAGTAATAGCTTATACATAGGTCTATGTATTGTAATCCGGCTTTATTTCCATTCTAGCTTTTGGTAAGGAGCGATGTCTTCGGAGAAGTTACTTCAGTATCGACAACGGATGCGCACGGAGCTGGACAGAGTGTTGGATTTCTGGCTCAAATATTCTCATGACACACAATATGGGTAATTTTTTTTTTATCGGTGATCCAGTTCGTTGATTAAAACTGGTTATTTCTATACTGGATGCTGAGCAGCCTTCCAAGCCGTTATTAACAGAAGGTGCTGTACTGTATAATGAATACACGGCGCTATTTGTCCGGACGCGCTGGCGAAGTACATTGACAGGTTCATTCTAGGCCTATTCTTTTGAACTTAGAAAACAGTACTGTTGGATTTTGCAGAAATAAAAGTGCCATTCTGAAGTCCTTGAAGTTCTTGACCTATAATTGTTAGGATCTCCGTTGGTTTAAAAATATATATTAGTTAATTAGCTTAGTGGTTGTTACCTTTACGGTTGTAATGTTTAGGTTAAGTTTAGAAAAGAAAATCGACTCTGGATGGATTCGAAATTGTGATCATTGGAGTGACGCCCCCTACCAAAAATGCACTATTACTCTTACTGTCATCCCCATTGCCTCTAGTGGCTGGTCTGCACTCCAACGTTACGTAAAGAATTCTCAAGACTTCTTTAGAATTGTTTGTGTATTACGGTGAGACAAGTCTGAACAAGTGGGTATTTGCTACAGAACAACACCAAACCCACAAACTATAAAATTGTCTACGAGTTGTGATCCACATAAAACCTAGGTGGTGCCATACAGTATTTTTTTTCTCGCATTTTTCCATTCATATCTCCAGTAGGGAATTTTAGAATCGATTTGTTTAGGCTCCCCACAGTTCATCGTTTTAATAACCACGTTAATCCCCTCAGGGCAATGTGACATTTCACTATATTTGCTACGTTTAATTTAGCTAAAAATATAATTGCTTACATTTAGCCAGTATTTATAAAAGTATATTGATAAAACGTATCCTGTACATATTTACACAGTTATAAAAATGGCAAAATGGTGTAAGCCTACATAAAACACAGAAGTTATATGAAGTGGATCTATAAATTCCCTATGGAAGAAATGAATGGTGTAAGAACTCATAGAGGTTCCTGTCCTGTTTTCCAGCAAGGTATTATGGGGATTTTGACTTACACCATTTCAGTCTATTGCTTAAAAAACCCACAATGTAACTACTAATCTTGAACAGGCCACATCCAAATACGAAGAACATCAAAGAAAACTGCTTTGTAAGCGTTAAAAAAGGGATGTTGTAGCTGTATAGAGGCATACAAACCTTTCCAATTACCTCCTTTCTGACCTTACTGTATGCCAAAGCAGCATGTACATCGTTTTTCATGATCTTGTACTCTTATGAATAATTTGATGATATGACATTGTGCTAGTTAATGAAGTAAAACAGATTATTGTTTTGATGTTTTTGCAGGAGAACATTGTTAGAATCAATTAGCTTTTTTCTGACTTGATGTCCCAGTGTTTGATGGTCTGCTGCATATCGCATATGGAAATAATAGTGTAACCACGACATAAAATATTAGGTAAAATATTTCAGTGATGTGAAGTCATATTTATGTGCTGAGGTCAATAGGCTTATGTATATATATACACAAAAGACCCAAACGGCATTCCATAATTTAATTGGGTCATCCATCCATTAACAAGGCACCAATGCATATGGGTCTGTATAACTTTTTCACTTAAAAATGCAGGCTGGGCCTATTTTGGGCTCTACTTTCAGTAGATATTTAAGGACCAGGAAGTTACAAACATTTCTAGATTGGCACCTTGACCAGCCACAAAGTCAATACGGCATTCTCATTTTGACAAAAATTACAGCCAGTAACAACACTGCCAGGTGAGCCGCATGGTGGTGGGCTGTGAGCACAGGCCTCACTGGAGGATGTTGGGCCCTCATTCCACTCTCGTGGAGTCCGTGTCTGACAGTTTGGTTAGAAACATGCATACCAGTAGCCTGCTGGAGGTCATTTTGTAGGGCTCTGGCAGTGCTTCTGTTCCTCCTTGCACAAAGGTGCAGATACCTGTCCTGCTGCTGGGTTGATGCCCTGCACGGACCCTGAGCACTGGAGCCCCTCTACTCCCTAATCACGCATGACTGCGTGGCCATACACAGCTCCAACATCATCTTCAAATTTGCACTACCATCCTGGGTCTCAGGAGGTAAAGAGCCTGGCTACATGATGCCAGAAAAATAACCTCTCATTATCTGCAAGACTAAGGGGATGATCATGAATTTCAGGAAGCAGCAGAGGGGGATCATGCCCCCATACACATTGATGGAGCTGAAGTGGAGAGTCTCTGACATCAAGTTTTTTGGTATGTTCATCAAAGAGGACCTCACTTGCCCCAGACAAGCAAACTCGGCAGTGAAAACTGCCTAAAAACAACTATACTTCCTGAGGAGACTCAAGAAATTTGGCATGTCTGTAAAAACTCACCAACAGGTGCACAATTGAAAGCATCCTCAGGCTGCATTACTGCCTGGTACGGCAGCTGCTCCGCTGCAGACCACAAGTCCCTCCAGAGAGAAATAATGTCTGCAGAGCGCGTTATCGACTGACATCTCCCTTCCGTGCAAGGAATCCACCATTTACAGTGCCTGAGGAAAGCACAGAACACCATCCAGAATGCTGCCGTCTGGTAGACGCTACAGGGCACACACCTCCAGACTCACAGACTCACAGCTTTTTCTCTCTGGCCATAAGGCTCCTTGACCAACAACACTGAACCATGATCATTCTGATTACACACAAACATTCCAGATACTCTGATGTTCTTTCGGGTAATAGGAATAAGCATATTATACTCATATGTATAAAAAATAGTCAGTACTTCTTCCATACTGTTCATACTCCCCATCCTACTCTTTCAATAATTGCTGCTAGTTTACACAGATATCTACAGTGGATATAAAAGTCTACACACCCCAATTAATAGGCCAGGTTTTTGTGATGTAAAACAACAAGACAAAGATAAATCATGTCAGGACTTTTTCCACCTTTAATGTGACCTATAATGTGAACAATTCAATTGAAAACAAACTGAATTCTTTGAGGGGGAAAAAACCTGTACAATAACCTGGTTGCGTAAGTGTGCACACCCTTAAACTTAACCTTTTGATTTTATTACAGCACTCAAGTCTTTTTGAGTAGGAGTCTATTAACATGGCACATATTGTTGTGGCAATATTTGCCTACTCTTCTTTGCAAAAGCGCTCCAAATCTGTCATATTGCGAGGACATTTCCTGTGCACAGCCCTCTTCAGATCACCCCACAGATGTTCAATTGGATTCAGGTCTGGTCTCTGGCTGGGCCAGTCCAAAATGTTAATCTTCTTCTGGTGAAGCCATTCTTTTGTGGATTTGGATGTGTGCTTTGGCTCATTGTGCTGAAAGGGGAACTTCCTCTTCAGCTTTCTAATGGATGCCTGAAAAATGTGTGCCAAAATTGCCTGGAAGTTGGAACGGTTCATAATTCCCTCCAACCTGATAAAGGCCTTGGTTCCAGCTGAAGAATAACAGCTGCAAAGCATGATACTAACACCACCATGTTTCACTGTGGATATGGTGTTCTTTGGGTGATGTGCATTGTTGTTTTTGCGCCAAACATACCTTTTGGAATTATTGCCAAAAAGTTCAACCTTAGATTCATCAGACCAAAAAACATGTTTGTTTTTGCAAACTTCAGCCGGGCTTGGATGTTTTTCTTTGTATTAAAAGGCTTCCGTTTTGCCACCCTACCCCATAGCCCATTCATTTGAAGAATACGGAAGATTGTTGTCACATGTAGCACACCAACAGAACTTGCCAGAAATTCCAACAGCTCCTTTAATGTTGCTGTAGGCCTCTTGGAAGCCTCCCTGAACAATTTTCTTGTTGTCTTTTCATAATTTCTGGATGAACGTCCAGTTTTTGGTAATGTCTCCGTTGTGGCATATTTTCTCTACTTGATGATGACTGTCTTCACTGTGCTCCATGGTATATCTAATGCTTTGGAAATTATTTTGTACCCTTTTCCTGACTGATATCTTTCAGCAGTGAGATCCCTCTGATGCTTTGGAAGCTCTCTGTGGAACATGATTGGTTAATTCTGAATACAGCCACATCCCCAGTTATAAGCGGGTGTGCACACTTATGCAACCTGGTTATTGTAAGGTTCTTATTTCAAATTATTCCCCCTCGAAGATTCAGTTTGTTTTTAATTGAATTGTTCATATTATAGGTCACATTAAAAGTTGAAAAAGTTCTGACATGATTTATCTTTGTCAAATTTTTTTACAGCACAAAAACATTTTAACAGGGGTGTGTAGACTTTTTATATCCATTGTATATTATTGCCATACTTGCCATATCTATAATTTCAATACAACTACCAATATTCCTGCTAGTTTACAGTACTTTTTGAAAACTGCTACTAGTGTCCAGTGTTGCTTTATCTTCTTGCTATATTTGTTCTGTATATACAATTTTCTTCTTCTTAATTCTCACTACATATTTGTAGTCTGCCTTGCCAGCATTCATAAGCTTATACCACTCATATATATCTATCATTTTCAATAATTCTACCAAATGTCTGCTAGTTTACATTGTTATGTGTATTTCTACCAAACATGCCATATCTGTAACGTTCAATTGTACTACCCAGATTGCTTCTAGTTTACAGAACTCTTTTTAAACTGCTGCTAGTGTGCAGTGTTATGTATATTGTTGCTTTATTTTTTTGCCTGGCTATATTTTTGCTTATTTATTCTTCATAACTCTCGCTACGTAGTTGTAGGGTGCCATGTAAAAATAATTTCAGTGTGCAGGATGTGTTGCGTGGTGCATTTGACAAATATACCTTGAAACTTGAACTTGAAACTTATACAGCCCTGTCCAGCTCTCCTTGTGTAACATCCCATCTCCTGGTATCTCCTCCATGCTCTTGAGACTGTACTGGAAGACACAGCAAACCTTGCAACGGCACGTATGGATGTGACATCTGGAGCAGCTGGACTACCTGTGCAACCTGAATAGGTTGCAGGTACCGCCTCGTGCTACCAGTACTGACATGGACACTATAAATCTAAAGAAGAAAACTAAAGAAGAATCAATCAGGAATGATAAGGACAGAGCAATTATCAGTGGCCACCAAATGCAAAACCATTTCCTTTTTGTGGGTTGTCTCTCCAGTGCACCTGTTGAATCTTTCATTTGCACCAAAACATGTGATATTGATTCACAATTCTTTATGCTTCCTAACTGGAGGGATGCATATCCCTTAAGTGTAATTGACTTTGTGTTATACTGTGATGATTTTGTTTCTCCATGTTGCAAACCCATTGCTCTCTTAAATAATTGTTTCTAAACACATAAAATGGTCTATATAATGAGGTTAATGTTGATTTTGAAGTATAGAGACATATTATTATGACATTTAGAAAAGACCTGAGAGGTTTATGGGAATTGTGTCTATGTATCTTATCTCTATGACACTGATTAATGCTTGACACTCAGACTAAGGTTGACTGGAAAAAGCCTTCTAGGTCTATCTGCATTTTCTGAATATAATAAATAAAAAAACTAGATGTATCTAAGATAAATTTAGCAATTGTAAAATATGGTATGTTTGCTATCTTTTGTTTCCAGTGGGTTTTTCAACTGTATCGGGAAAGATGGAAAAATCTATGACGACCTGAAATATGTCTGGTTACAGGGAAGACAGGTAAACTCATCCACAATGTTGAATGATTTTCTTATGGCGCAAACCCAAAGGCCTATGCATACCATAATTTACTTTGATAGGTACAGTGCATCCTGATTGTTGTCTGTATCTGCATGGGTACCTACCTGGTGAGGCCAATCATAATTTTACTCACAGTATTTTTATGGAGTAACAAAGGACAGTATTTTACTTTGTGGTTTTACAGACTTTGCTCCAATGTTCAGGAACGGCAACGAGTGGATTTATTTTGTTTACAGAAGATTTACAGGGCAGGGCACGTGACAGTGGTTCAATTCAACTCAAGTCTTTGACCTTCCCTTAATTTGCGATTTGCTGTACGTTAACATGGAATTTATTTAAGGTGGAGATATCACAAATCACTTAGCAATTTATATTTATTGATTTTAGGACCTACAGTATTTATAGTAGGGTTGGGTATCGAGAACCGGTTCCAAGCTGGTTGCCGGTTCCAAATTTCAAAGACCGTGGATTCGATTAGACACGTACATTTCGAATCCTAACTTCGGTTCCTCACGTCAGCATATTTCAGTCGCGATGCGCTGGTTCCCTAGTATAATACATCCACCATTTTAGTCAATAAAAGTTGCTACGTGGGGCTAACCCCTTTTGTTATTAATTACGTCCAAAAAGCATGTGAGAAACAACACTTCTAGATTTAGATCATGGACCATGGCTGAGTCTAACCGCAGCAAACGGTCAAAAATGTGGCTTAGCTTCACAAAAAACAAAAGACACCACTAAATGAAAGACATACAGCAAGGACATTTCGTGCAAGGGAGGCAGAACGTCAAATATGATGAGGCGTTTACTTTAGCACGACGTTACCCTAAAATAATGCTCTGTGTTCGATGTGTTGCTGTCTACCAGACACAATAGCGCCCCAGATACAGCTAAAATTAGAAGCGTCTCTCGCTCAGGTAAAAAAAACAAGTGGGGTGACATTTGATTTTAATATTGAAGGTAAACGAATGTCCACTACAAATCATTATTATATACAGCTCCGGATTTTTATTTTGGCAACTACACCTTTTTATTTCCTTTCCAAAAAAAGTCGAAACATGTTTTGAGTGAGGAACAGAAGGGCTAGAATTAAGAGACCACTGCAAATTTAACGCTTATGTTCCTCACTCAAAACTTTTCCTGCTTTCGTAACTGTTTTGTTATATTTTTCTATTATTTATTTATATAGTTTGGGTTTGTAATTGTTTTTGTTTTTTTTATCATTCCTTATAAGTAATATTTTTTATATGAAGGGAAAAAAGAACCTTCCTGCCATTAATAACTATGATCCCTGTATCAATGTGACCACCACTGTTTTTCTTTTGCTGAAAATCGATGAAAATCGATTTATTGTGCTTTAGTTCTACACACTGCTACTTTAATAACCACTTTTTAATAACCACTACCTATTAATATGATTAATACATTTATAGTAATACTTCCAATACCAAAATATATTTTGTACATTTGTCTTTGTAGGTGTGGATGTATTGCAGACTATACAGGACAATGGAGCGTTTCCACAAGCCAGAGATTTTGCAAGCTGCCAAATCTGGTAGGTGGTTTTGGACAGGGGTGTGTCTAACAAGCTCTATTTTCATGTAATCTGACCATATTTGTTGGAAAAAATGACAATAATACCCATTGGCCACACACACCAATATTGAGATTTGCATTGGAAAAGGGATGTAATGCAGAAACGTACCTAATATTTACTCTAAAATATTGTTGGATTTTTAAAGTAACATGGGTCTTTTTGCCTTCACGTGTCCAAGGGCCGTTAACTTTACCCAATTTCATATACTTATATCATATATTTGAACAGGGCAGTCCATAAATCTGAGTATTGAAATTAGAAATAGATTTTTCGTTTAGACTTTTGAGAAAAAAGATGCCATTCTGGTTCTTATCACGCTGAACCAGAAAGTTGTACCGGAAACCCTACGCACTGGAAGGAACTCGATCTCTGGCCTTCCCCGTCAATTGAGCTTACAAGCTTTCAAAAGCAATTCTGGGGCATAATGAGATGGTGTTGAACAGATTCAATTGCAGACCTTTCAAACCCAGACAATGCAGGCCAATAGCACCACCCTTTGCAGGACCCCTGGGCAAACCAGCAAGCGGGTTTCAAAATCTTGTCATGCAGTGATGCAGCTAAATGTGCTGCAGTGACTTTATGACTATATTCAGAGAGTGCTAAGACATGTTTATAAGCAACCTGAAAATACACAAAGGTGGTAAGATGGGCAAGCATCTTGTATGAAAAAAATAATCACATCAGTTGAACAAAGACAATTGTTAACTTTAGGAAGCTATGAGAAATATAATGAAAATATATGCACTCACAAAAATTATATAATCAGGTTATTGTGTGCTGTCGGCAATGTTACAAAATGTCACAACCTAGCATTAAGTATCAAAATACAGATCCTAGCTTTTTCCGTAGGGAGCAGATGGTAAAATGTTTTCTGCTAGTGATTTAGTTGATTAATGCCTGACGTCCCAGTACTCTGACTCATTTAACTGATGCAAAGTGGACTCTGTGACAACCTGAGTGAAATGTTTACTTAGGCTACACAAAAAAATTCTGTTTTGACCAATTAATAAGGTTTAGACTAGGGATGGCCATTCGAGGCTTCATTAGTGTAATTTTAGCAACACAATATTATACTGGCAGCTTTCAGATGTTTTTTGTCACAATAAAAGTCATCATTGAAATTTACAAGGCAATGTAGTTAATCTATACTGTGAAAAAGAACAGACAAGATTAACATTGGAACGGACATTAAACATACAATGTACAGACTAGTGTGTTAACTATATTGCCTTATATAGTTCAATGATGGCTTTTATTATGATAAAGAAAAGCAGAGTTAGCGCTGCTAGCATGATGTCTTGCTGCTAGAAGAACAGTAATGAAGCCTTGAAAGACCATCCCTAGTTTAGACTACAACTTATTGTGTTTTAACATTCAGTCATCATCTTCATCATTTACACACAATTTTCACTTAGCTGCATAAAATCCAAAGATAAGTAGCCATTTGTTTTCTCTATGGGTATTTTTGAACAACATCCATATTTCCATCTGTAAATATTCTACAAATAGTAATACTGTCAACAAATGTTCAGCAAGCAGTCCAATGATAAGCATTGGCTTGCTTTGGTTAGGGTTATGATTAGGTTTACAAGATTTAGGGGTAAGGGTTAAGGCTATGATTTGGATTAAAGGTTAGCGTAGGGTTAGCAGTTAGTGAAAATCATACTGATAGTCTGTAGATAATCTGCAGAGCAGCTGCAGATACAATATTCTGACTCTAACAATAAAATGTTTTTTTTTTGCTGGAAAATGCTAACCTTGTTATCATTGTTGATTTTTTTTCATTCTTTTCCTAGGAGGGTCATTCTTGCGGAGGTTTGCACGCGTTTCCATTAGTGGCAGTCCTTGGAAGTGTGCCTTTTGTTTAACCAGAGACGGTAAAGCCCTGAAAGTGCAGAGGACAATCTTCAGTGAGTGTTTCTATGTCATGGCCATGGATGAGCTGGCTCGGGTTACAGGAGACAATGATATGCAGGTAAAACAGTCTGAGGCACTAAAGAATTCCATAGTCAAGTTAGGTGTTCTTTAAATCAGTGTTTGTCAACTTTTAATCTGGTTGAGTTTCAAAACCCATTGAAACTCAGTTTGAAATCAGTACTCTGAGAGCTTGATTGAAATCAGGACTCCGGTCCCGAAGCCTGGACCTAGCAAAGCAATACTATATAACATGTTAGTCACAGCAAAATCAGCATTAGTCTGGTTTTATTACTAATCACAATCACAGTAAACACAATAATCTATAAACAACCCCCTGGTTTCATACTCATGTCTGTAATCCACCTGCACATGTCAGGAAGGATTACAGTGCATTACCTCAAATTATTCAGGAGTGATTCTTTGGTGCTTTTGGGAATACCAATGTATTGATCTGCCTGGGGTTGGTGGGATTTTAGCAGTTATACAATGGATAATAGAGATTATTTTCACAAAGGGAGGTGGTTCACTCCACTTGGGATTTCTTCATCCCACCTGACATTAGGTCTGGAGGGCACTGTTCCCTAGTCTAGTATTAGCCTAGATCAAAGAGCAATGTTGATTGTCCAGATTGTCCAGATACCTCAATCTTTCCACATCTGGGAAAGGTGATTGGTTGTTTAATTGAGACTGACAAGGGTAAAAGTAACTTTCTAGTTGCATGATAGATTTATGTTTCAACAAAAGATGGTCAGTCAGCACCATTGGCATCTTTGAGTTATCTATTTTTAGAGGAATTTCAGGTGGATATGTATTAGTGTATGTTTGTCCTACTGTCAGGCATTTGAGATTGACCAAATGCTAAGGTCCCTTCATTTTTGATGATGGTGTCAATCAGTAGCTCAACATTTTCAGAATTTTGAGCCATTTTCATCAGAACGACCAACTTTGGGATGTTTCCTGACAAGCTGTGCTGCCCTTCCATCACCATTGCCTTTGTGTACAAATGTATTTCATTTGTATCATTATTAGTTATTCTCTTCCTATCCAGTACTGACTTAACTGAGTAAGGTTTACTTTCTACTACTGAGTTGCATGGTTGTCCCTCCAAGTTATCTTAAAATGTATGCTCTAGCTATAAGTTGCTCTGGATAAGTGGCTGCTAAATTATTAGGTGGAAGCGGCACAGATGATGGACCACCTTGTTCACTGGGTTCGAGTGGATTCATCTGGCCTGGGCAGGCCACAGCTCCCTGGAGACACTCCTGTCTGTAACATGGCTGTTCCCATGATGCTGCTGTGTCTGGTGCAGCAGCTCACAGAGGGCCGCAGCGGGGAAGAGGTAGACAAATATCAGGAGGTGGGCAGCTGGTGCGTCAAGCAGATCCTGCAACACCTTCAGGTACTAAACTGTAAGCCCACAGCAAACAAAAAGCCAGGTCCGGCTTTAACAATTTTCATTTTAAATACAGCCCCATTTTCAAAAAAATTGTGACACAACGTAAAATGGAAATGAAATTTGCAATGATGTGCAAATCATTTAAACCCTATATTCAATAGAAAAATTGTACAAAGACAACATTTCAAATGTTAAAACTGAGACACTTCATTGTTTCTTGGAAAATGTATGTCGACTTTGAATTTGATGCCTGCAACACATCTCAAAAAAGTTGGGACAGAGGCAACAAATGACTGGAAGCGTTGTGTAATGCAATAAAACAAAGCCTGGTGGAATATCACACAACTGCTTTAGTCAATCTTGTCAATATCGATGCTCTGCAAATATCAAAAACCCTAATAAACATTTAACATTTGGAACTGAAGAAAGTAAGAAATGGTCTGATGTGGAGGTAAGAAATGGAATACAGATGTTTACTTGTTTATGACAATTTTTGTACAGAGAGGTGGTACGGCCATTTTGGAAAGTGTCTCTGTGGACGGAAAAGAACTACCTGGATGCCAGGGTCGATTACAGAACCCAGGTAATACCCATTGTACTCAATTTAAAGAGTTATCCAATGAATCTGTATTAGAAAATATCCACAATACTTGTCATGTTATCTATCATTTTCATGCACTGAATTACTGCGTATCATGCTGTTAGCCCTATATGTTGTTTGTACTAGATATATTATAATAAAACTAGAAACTGTTCTTGCAAAGACTAAATTCTTCAGATTTGTGACTCTGAAGATGTCCATGTTGCCTTTATATTTCCTTCATCCTTTCTTATTGGTCCCTGTAAAACCACCCCAAAATAATTAGATAAAACCTTGTTGCCATAGGCCATGCCCTAGAAGCAGGCTGGTTCCTTCTTCAATACGGTGTGAAAAATGGGGACCTGGAGCTCCAAAGGACAGCTGTGGACAAGTTCATGGAAGTCCCTTTTCTGACAGGCTGGGACACAGAGCACGGGGGGCTCTTCTACTTCCTGGATGTGGATGGTTACTGCCCTACGCAGGTATATACCCTATAGCGCCTGCCAGAGACAATGCTCAGATTTTAAATGTTCAGATGTTAAATGAATTACAGTACTATGTTTCATATTTAGGACCATAGATTATCATACTTTTTATAATGTGATTTGTTCACTGTATTTTGATGGGGCACACAGACTAGAATATTGCTTCCTTATATTTACCCTTTAAGTGGTTCTTTCTGAGGTCTGATGTTACAATTTAGAGCAGAAACACGAAACATCCAGCCTCTAATGGTTCTGTTTCACCGAAAGTTAATCAGCTATGTAGCCGAGACAACCTTCTGAAATAGACAATATCAAAATAAGTAGAAATAATTATAATAAAAAAGATGGTTGAAGAGCTATGCTAATATAAGCCTTGCAGAAAGATATAAATGTTGACATGATCATAAAGCTGTTTCAGGTGTTTGAAAAAGGCATTTCTTTGACCAATCCCAGTCAAATATCAAATCGATTTTGACCCCTTAGAGGTTTTTTGGTGCATGATGTCCCTGGTGCTTGCTACAATTGTTTACATTTCTCAATCAACCATAGCATGAAATCTGTGAGTCACTGAGCAGCTTAACATTACAGCGATCATATATAGTTAAATGAGTGATATGGTAGTAATATGGAAGAAATGCTAGCTGATGGTCTTTCCAAACCTTTCAAAGCTTTTTATATATTGACAATAAATATGTAGGCTAAATATACCAGTGTTGTTTGTTTTCACAGTTGGAGTGGAGTATGAAACTGTGGTGGCCACACTGCGAGGCTCTCATTGCATACCTGATGGCCTACAGCCAGTACAAAGAACCAGCCCTGTTGGAGCGATTCTCTCAAGTCTATGACTACACCTTCAGACATGTGAGTGATCTCCAACATAAACTAGACAGTGGAAGACTGCATGATCTAAATGGATAATCATTGATGCATTCATACACGTATATTAGTGGTGGAACTGGATTTAGTAATCTAGACAATTGCATTAGAAGTATCAAAGATAGCAGTTCTCCAGAGATTAGAGGTTAAAAGAGCAAAGGTGCATACAGAGAGGCTGAGGAAAAAGCAAGAAAAGAAAATGTTCACAACTCATGGGTCAAGCTAGGGTAATTAAGGCATAACCTTTGGTCCTTTATCCAGACCCAAGTTAAACATCTGTAACACATTAACATTCCAGTGACAGCATATGACCTGACACACTGGTTGAGGCAGAAATTGAGTACATACAGAAATGGCTATACTAAATTATAAAGAATAATTTAATGAGTAAATAAACAGAATTATCATTTTTCAATTCCTTCATTTGCAAGACTTACTGCTTTCATACCATTAAGTAATTGTTTACAGGAGATTATTGGATAAAAAGCCTCAACTGGAGAAAGGTCATTTATGATTCAAGGAGCTTGCTGCATTCATTGGTTAGCATCAAAAGATCAATTAGGGTAGATAGAAGGGCTTTGAAAATGGTATTCAGACCCCTTCACTTTCTCCACATTTTGTTGTGTTATATGCAATATATAAGTCATTTCACATATTGTTGCTGCCACTGTGCATTTTTTGTGCAGTTTGTATGGTTGTAAAGGGATAGCATGTCTGACAACAAACTGGTTTTGAAATTCCTTTTCTTAGAAAAATATAGCAATTTCATGTCAGCTACTGCTACAGTAGATTGGGTGCTGCTTTTCTACTCATTATTTCTGTTAGGATTACTCACAGTACCTGCAGTGTTCAATAACCTTTAGTAATGTTAGAGCATGGCCAAACAATACTCTTGTTTTTCCATAGTAGAATCTCTCTCTAGCAGTGCATATTGAACCTAAGTTGCCTGGCAACCAACCACAAATGTCTGTAAAATGAATGCCAACGACAGAGTTGCATGTTGGTCAGCCAAAATATAGGATGTTTTTGCCTTTGTGGCATGGAGTCAGTGTACTTTTGAGTTGTCTAAAGACAGACCATCTACACATTCAAACTCATGTATTTCTGATATGTTCTTGCATGGTGTAGATCCTATATGTGTAGACCAATGTGGATTGCCAATCTCAAATAGGGGAATGATATATGATGGCAGAGACAGTACTACGGTCGAGAAGCACAAGGACAGACGCAGAACCTTAGTCTAATGCCAATAAAAGGTCATTAACCACCATCATATGTGCAGTTTTAGCACTTTGATGGGGTCTATAACCAAACTGGAGCATTTCATATTATGTGTTCAGGAAGCTCAGGAGTTTTCAATTGTTTGCTTAGACAAAACAGTTTCAGTAAAGCAGGGTTGATAGAACAATTAGTTGAGAATCGAAGAGAAGCATTGGATTGCAGTGCATTATCATCTTACACACATGAAGATGTCTGCATTGATCTTGTCTATTATGTTTTGACATTTTAAATGTATGTTGTTTTGTCTTAGCACTGTAGTGGTTATTGATGTGCCGCATATTGTCGTGATATATATTTTCTTTGGACACAAGGAAGAGAATCTGCTGCTATTTGAAGTAGCTAAAGGGGATTTTAATTAAATCCTAAATCTTCACTATGAGGGATTGATTGGTATCTGGAAATGACACCCTTTATCTAGTTCCAGAGTCTCTGGAACTTGTGGTCTCTGTATCTGTTATGTTCAAGGTTGTTTCTTGAGCCAATGCCAGCCTTAGTGTCAACAATGCACATACACTATAGTACATTAAGTAAATATCCGTGCCTTCTTGTACTTGGATTACGTTTTGTTGTGTAAGATGGGATGCTATTTTTCGTTTTATTGTTGAAATGTTTTGATGTTTTTGTGATTGATCTCGCAAAACATTATGTTCTACAGTTTTTACGTAAGTATACCACTCCTTTGTTTATGAAAAACTAAATTAGTTGAGGAATAACCAACTGATACCCTTTACCATAGAGCATTAAGATTTGCACTTACACACCATTGCACTTTATATGCCTGGATTTGCTGGCCTTCCCTAGTCAACCACAGGCTCAGTCACTGGTATGTTTTATCTACAAAGCAAGCAAGTAAGTTTATTTATATAGCACAATTCATACATAGAAGCAATTCAATGTGCTTCACAGTGAAAATACAAAGCCATTATGGGTTTTCAACCTGCTTATTTATGCATTTTTTATGTGTTGGCTACTGTCTCTGTTCACAGGACTTTATTTTGCTAACTGTCCCAAATGTCAGAATGGTTTTCGGTCATGTACTTTCATGTACCTCATCAGCTTGGAACGCCATACAAAAGAGTTTAAAATTGGAAGAAATTGTGCCTCCTCGTATTTTGAAATCATCGATGAAGGACTTTGAGGCTGATTTTTTTTGTTTTCATGATTGTGAATTATGACAGTGATTTCTTTGTTTTTCTTAGTGTACCTACAGTATTAGAGTAGTAGAGTACCTATTAGAGCATTGTTTGAGAATCAAGTTCTGAAAAATTTTAGGGAGCTTTTTTGAAAGGTTCATAAAGCATGGCAGGGATTAATAACAATATTAAATCAAACATTTAGTATCTCTTTAAGGAAAGCAAGTGATTGTGATGTGATAATCTATGAAACCTAAGAGTCATCCTTCTGAACTAAGCTGTGAGACAGGATGGAAACTCATGGATGTGACAGTGGGGCCATTGATGACTTTAAAACAAATTAGGCTGGTTTAACCACATTATAGTAAAATTATGACTGCGTGAAAAGAATAATAATACATATATACATATATACACGTTTAAAATATTGCAAAACATGGTATTACAGTATTACTATAAAAAAATACATTGAAGGCATACACTTTTTGGCCACAATGAACATGAGTAACTGCCTCCTCATTAGCAAGCATGTGGTAGATGCATCATGGTTTAGGTATGCTTGAGATCAGCAAAGACTGGCACATTTTTCTGATTAAAATAAATGTGATGCAGTTTAGCACAGGTACCCAAAAGGAAAACTTGCTGCAGGTGGCTTTATACCAGAAATTGGGAGAGGAATTCTTTTTTTTGCAGATCAATAACAAAATACACTGGAGTTGCTTATCAAAAATGAAGTGTTACAGAGTTAACAAGTTATAGTTTTCCATGATACTGTTCATACTGAAAAATCCAGTTGTGTAAAGTTTTTGGGAATTACACAGTAAGTCTCAAAGATGTGATCACTGCCAGTTGTGTATTTAACATATATTGACTCAGGCTGAACATTTAGCAAATCAAAATGTATTTATTTTTTATTGTTTTTGTCCTGACTGCAACTTGGAGTATTTTAATAATGCAACCAAAAGTGAAGAGGATTTAAAACCTATTTAGTCTATTGTAAATACAAAACTCCTTCAAATTATGTGCTGAAATAAAATGGTATCCACTGGGTAATTTAATTCTCGACAGATGTAGATAAAACCCAAACTACCCTTAGAGATAAAATGTGTCAGTGTCAAATTCTGAATTTTGCTACTGTTGTGTTTATGCAGTTTTCTGATGCTGAGAATGGTGAGTGGTTTGGATATTTGACCCAAGAAGGGAAAGTGACACTGGACTTTAAAGGAGGACCTTTCAAAGGTGAGTGATCGGAGAAAGACAAGGAAATGTAACTGATTGAGGGCTGGATTAAAACTCACATCGAAAATCAAAATAAACTATTGAAATCACAGGCAGTTCCAACTTGTGTGAATTTCATCATGGCAACTCATGTGACTTTGTAATGTGTGTATGGCCCCATGTGCCGGTATGCACTCCCGACAACATCTGGGCATGCTCCCGATGTGATGGCGGATGGTGTTCTGGGGAAATTCCTCCCAGACCTGGATCAGGGCATCAGTGAGCTCCAGGACTGTCTGTGGCAGTACTTGTTGGATGTACAGATCTATAATGTTCCAGAGGTTCTCAGTTGGATTCAGGTCTGGGGAACGTGAGGGTCAGTCAATGGCATCAATGCTCACTCTGGCCACATGAGGCCAGGCATTGTCCTGTGGATACTTGTTTTTTTGCACCCAAGTATGTCAATTTCTTTTATTAAAAAGTAATAACTTCAAACTCATCCTATCCGCATAAACATTTTTAACATTTCCGGAGACTTCTTGTAGCCTAGAATGATAGATTTAAAGAGAGATTGCAAGATAAGTGAAGATGACTGGTGAAAGGACCATCAGATTAGGGTATGTACTGTCTCCATAAAATATTAGGCTATAAATACAGTGGGGAGAACAAGTATTTGATACACTGCAGATTTTTTAGGTTTTCCTACTTACAAAGCATGTAGAGGTCTGTAATTTTTATCATAGGTACACTTCAACTGTGAGAGACGGAATCTAAAACAAAAATCCA